>JAHUZM010000263.1:0-55273 GCA_019925275.1 Mytilus edulis | reverse complement strand
AAGTCGACGTCGAGATCTTGCAACTACACCATCATAATGTATAGCTTTCAGTGCAATTCTCACCGTTTCCTGAGTAGCATTGATGCCACAGCAAGAATTAAGTATTTTCCACATTGCTCTATATCCAATATTAGAGTATCCTTGTTTGTGCAGTTGAATTATCTTTTGAACGATATTAATCAATGGACTCTCTGCACCATATCTTCTCAGTCGAAGTCTTTTCATCATTCTGTAGACTGTCTTAACACTAACAAATTTATTATGAACGAAAAGTAAAAATCCAGCTATTTCTTTAGCCGTATATGAAGAAGTAAAATAATAAGCAACTAACTCATCCGTTGAAGCAGTGTCACCTGGGTAACGCAAAGGATTTACAGTGTCAGCCATTTTATAATATGTTCTGAAAAAAAAAGTAAACGGTTATATACTTCAAAAGCAAAATCGTAACTAAAACATGCTTATAATGAGGCAAGCATGTTGGAGGTCACAGATTGAGAATAAAGCCAGTTTTAAGTTCAACTTTTCATTCTATTTAAATTAGGGGTTCGTATTGTATTGTACATTTCATGATGACTTTTTGTTGACGCAACTGCACGTACTTAAATACTTTCGTTATGACCTTGTTAATTTATCAGTTCCTTCTACATTACTATTTTCTGAATATGTTGCAGATCTCGCAAATTCACAACTTTTTTTGCAGAAAACAAAATATGAGCCAACGAACATGGAAGTTACCTTTTTGGTTTATTTACAAATTCAGCAAACATATCTACATACATCTTACAAACATATAGAAAAAATCCCTGAAGTTTAATACTACCAGTAAATGCAGTTGTAACTAATAAAGGAGAAACAATATCTTGAAAATCTGAATTTTAGATTATCATTCCCAATCCTACTCTGAGCAGCACTTTCATAATTTATTTCACGCTTTCAAAAATTGCCGTGAATTCTTTCAAACAATGCATTTTTGTTAATAAAATTAAAAAATAAGAGATTTCCTCTCTCCAAATTTGATGCAACACATTTAAGATATATGCACTATACACATATATATCTTTATCGTAGTGACCACAGATAAATACCCATATAAAAATATTTTCAAATAATTTGAACTTCGACAATTAAAAAAAAATATAAATGCAAAAAATGATATTTGATTCATATCATATGATTTTAGTATTTTGGTAAACATAAAAATATTGTTTGAACCATTCAAGTATCTGTATTTGCAGTTTTAGGACAAAACGACCAGCACTAAATGCTAGGATTTGAAGTAAGAACATAGGGTTGATACGTTTTAAAAGATAAACTTGTATCAACTGGTGCAAGAAGATATGTGTCTAAAAACGTCATAAAAAACATATTTTTCTACTTGAACCGAGTAGTGGCGTAGTTTTACTTATTTGTTGTCAAAATATGTCTATACACTGTACATATATAAACTTAAAGTTCATACCCTATATATGCGACAATATATAACTTAAAATACAGTCAGCTTCAATTGTCTTTCAATTGAAAGCTGTTGATTTACATACTGAACAGCTTGATCTATGTCAAACTGTGAAAAGAATGAAACATGTAAAAATCTAAGTTGCTCACATGATGATACAATCAAACAAATATCAGTAAACATAAAATAAATTTGGCATGCATCAAAAATGACAAGAAATTTGAAATTTCGAGACAAATCTGCAATGGTTGCAGCAGTAACCTTAGTGAATGAAATATAAAGGTGTCTCAGTTGTGAAGCATGTGACAATATTACTACTTGGTTATCATTTATTGATGTCCCACTTATATCAAGGGTGGTTAAATTTCGCAAGGACATTACAAATGCAAGATTGTTTAGCGGTGTTTCTGCTACATACAATTCTTGAATAGTAGGAGTAAGCTTAAGCTTTAGCATCAATTTGGTAAATCTGTGTGACCCAAAAGTAATATTTTGGTTACTTAGATTGAGACATACAAGCTGATTATTTTTCACGATCATTTCCATCATTGCAATGTCTATAGTATAGGAATCGTCAAATTCTACAATAGTCCACAAGCTTTGCATTTTTCGCACAACATCCTTTAGACCTCTGCATATTTTACAGACTGTATAAAGTAACTCCGACACAGGAATATAAGTAAGTACCATTATCACTAATTCTTCAGGAAGGTCTAATAGACTAGCTGAAAATATTAAACAAGTGAATTATTGCAAACACCTATATTTTATAAATGTCATACTTATTTTTTCAAGAATCTAATATACTTTTATTCTATATGTACGAGTGCTCAGGTGAAGACCGAAGAGCGTTGTTTTGTTATATTTGCCATTTTATAAATTAAAACAAAATTAAAATGTATCAATAGCTTCAAAAGTTATAGATATATTTTGACATTTTAACTGAGTTTACAAATGGAAAATATAACATAATAAAACCTCCAATGATGTTGACTTGAGTCTTTTTGTCGCTGTTTTTAAAAGAAGTAGAAGTTAGATATCTGCACTGAAATATATATCAAGCCACTCAGTGACTCACATAAAGTTTCAAGACACTTTATGTTAAAAAACTCCAATGATTGGAGACCATGGTTCAAAGGTAAATTACTCAGAAATGAGTATGCAACATTCACCAATTTTAGATATTGATAAATTAATTATGTATATTTTTCATGTTAATTAATTTTACTAATATTCCACGTTTGATATGGAAACAAGGTATGGGATACCCATAATTGCCACGTTTATTGCAAGCCGTTCACGTCAAAACTCAGTATGTTTAAACCATTTTTCGAAAAATTTACACACTGAGAATTAGAAAGAAAAACACTGAGATGAAATAAACTGAAAAACACATCCTGAGAATTGAAAATTACACAATGAGATTTGTGCGCACTTTTTCTGCGCACAGATCTAATTTGCATATCTAATCTGTATCTATTACAATCTTAAACAACTAGGAGACAGAACTCGCTTTTAATTTGTAGCCTGAGTTCATGGCTCAAATTGTTATTTCGATTAAGTTTATGTCATCAGCAGTCCAAGGTCTGTTTAAGTTACGATTAGTAAAGATGTGAAGAATTTCCCTAAATCTCCTGTATCTTTAATTGACATTATTAGGAAACTCGAGAGTTCTAATGCATCTGTATGTATTTAAAACTTTAAAAACAGGTTTAATCCACAATTTTTTACATTATAAAATGCCTGTACCAAGTCAGGAATATGACAGTTGCTCTCCATTCGTTTGATGTGTTTGAGCCATCCCCTTGTTTTTGCCATGTGATAATAAGGACTTTCTCTTTAGAATTGTCCTTGGAATTCGGATTTTTTGTTATTTTACTTTTTAAAACTTGCACACAACATGTACATAAATCTCATTGTGTAATTTTTGAAGTCTCAGTGTGTAATTTTCAAAGCTCACTGTGTGTTATTTATATTTTTGTAATCTCAGTGCGTCTTTTTGATATCTCAATGTGTATGTTTTTATTCTTAGTGTGTGTTTTCAGGTTTTTTAATCTGTGTTTTTTTTTAATTCTCAGTGTGTTAATTTTTCGAAAAATGTTTTAAACATAGTTTTGACGAGAACTGCTTGCCATATACGATGATATAACGTTACCACATCTCTGTTCATACACATATTATACTTACAGTAATTGCAAGGGATCTCTAAGCTGACCTGTAAAATACAAGAACAGATCAAAAGATTTAATCACATTATAAAGTGCCATAGTTTGTCAGCTTGGCGTGTGACATCAAATTTCCCTCATTTTTTAAACTAGCTTATAAAACAGACATTACAGCAATCGGACTTGAGTATGTACAGGTTCAAACAAAATCTTTTGTTAGCAACCTTGCTAGCTGAAGCGTAAAGTCGTTATTAGCTTATAAGGTTTACCTTTATTACCCTTATTTTGAAGTAGTTTAGTCCAAAAGACGATAAATTGATTAGTCCACTCTCAAATTAGGGTAGTAAAGGTAAACCTAAGAACGATGTTACGCTTCAGCTAGCAAGAAAGGTAATCAAAGTTTTTGATTGAACGTACATAGTCAAATCCGATGGCTGTAATGTTCAACATGATTAGACAGTCATTTATTTATTCCTGGTATGGCGGACTAAAACAGCTTATTTTTAATACGAAGTTAACAATACGTCATGTCAGTATTTATTGTAAAAAAAAGATGGAAAATAAGGATAGATCATAGAGGGAAATTTTTGTTTACTAAATTTGAGAATGGAAATTGGGAATGTGCTAAAGAGACAACAACCTGACTAAAGAACAGAAAACAGTTGACAAAATTTGTCGTCTTTGTACTGTTTATTGCACACACAAAAACATTGCGGTAGGGGCTTTGCCCATTGTTAAAGGCCGTACGGTGACCTATAATAGTTGTTAATTTCTGTGTCATTTGGTCTCTTGTGAAGAGTTGTCTCATTGGCAATTACACCACATCTTCTTTTTATATTAACCGAACAATTATAATTAATCTGCCTCGTCATTTTTTCAGTACTGCACGAGATTTTTTCTCGCTGAACACTTCGAAGTAACAAGAGTCACAAGAACAGTCATTGGAACTTTATATAGGGGGAGGGGGTCTATATAGTTCAAATGAACTCGTAGTGACTCAGTATTAAAACATCAAAGGATCTTATTTTGCCGCAACTGTGAATTAAAAAAATCAGAACTCGACTGGCTCTCTCCAACGTAAATTTCGTGACACCCTATGTTAATTTATAGTTAAACCTGATTATTTTATGAGGCGACCATTTTACTTTCACAGCTGGAGAAAAAGGGTTGTGTTTTTTTTTTGCATCAAAAACAAAATTCCCCTAACGTGTGTATACTACGGCAGACACGTGGAAAAGCCTTTTTATAGAAGTTTTTTTACAACAATAACTTAATGATTGATTGATTGATTGTTGTTTGTTTAACGCCACATGAGCACAACAAGGCTATATCGCGGCGAGATATCATTTAATAAATTGTTTCTTATCTTACCTCCATTTGCTTGAAATAAAATGCTCAAATGTGATGGCGACCTGATCCTTCCAAAGTCAAAATGAAAATGAACAGGTTAAAATCGTGCCACATTTATCTCGATTTAGCTGTAAACTTTCCCGTTGCTCGCCTTAATTTAAAACAATGTGTTGCTTTATAAAACAATATATCGAAGAAAAAAAGGCAATTTATTATTATTGCATGATATTTTTATTGACTTATGAATTAATCTTAAAATGTTTTCTCGTTTTGATAATTTGTCGCGTTATTTAAAACGATTTATTTTTATGGCGATAAAAAACAAATCGGCTAAATGCCTTGTTAGGCATTTTGTCGAAAAAATAAATCGCAGTAATAAGAAAAAAAAGGCAATTTATTATTATTGCATGATATTTTTATTGACTTATAAATTAATCGTAATTTTTTTTCTCGTTTTGATAATATGTCGCGTTATTTAAAACGATTTATTTTTAAGGCGATAAAAAACAAATCGGCTTAATGCCTTGTTAGGCATTTTGTCGAAAAAAATAAATCGCAGTAATGAGAAATAAAGCAGTTTCCCGCTAAAAGTTATATCGCCTTCATGGATTATAAGTATTAAAACGAGGGTAATATACGCTTCCGTATAATTGAGCAAGATTTTGTATATAACATAATTGTATTAATTTTTCGTGTTATTTAAATGATATAAACAGAAAAACATGTTATATCGATATGGTAAAGTTTAAGTGGTGCAAAAAGAATTACATATTTTTATGTGAAATTTATGTTTATCCTTTAGAGTTAAGATAACAAAAGTCTGTGCAAAATACCGATTTGGTTCTATTATCTCACACTTTTAAACAGTAATTAACTACATTTGACAATTGTAGACTGACTCTAAACCAAAGAAAACATGGTACTACTAACACAAAGCATGCCAAGTATAAAGTGATACATAAGCATTTTAACTACCGTAATGTTCAACTCTAAGTATCAACAGTGTTTAACATAACAAAAAAAATAGTTGTTATAAAGGGCATAATTCACAGTACATTATTTGAATAGGCCTGTAGAAAATCATAAATTGTATAGTTTAATAGGGCAGAAGTGAAGTATTCTTTTATTATATATCTTTCTCGTTAGTTCTGATCTTGGTTGAGTTCTTTACATCATTCAAAGCCAATTATAATGTCTTATTATGGCTATGATTATGATAAGCAGGAAATCTATTCAATTCTTAGCTATGAAAATGAGAGAATTTTTTAGAAGAATATTTCCTGTCGAATTATTTTGATTGAAAATAAATATGACAATCATACAAGACGTTTAATTGATTATTTGTTCACTTTTCATAGCGTAATTAAACAGAAATATGCAATATGACACACCTCGAGTGTAACATTTGCGAAAACATGTAAAAGTTTCTACATTTGTTTAATGATTTTTAATAGAAAATATCCTGGAAAAAGCATTTTAATGTTGTTAGTCGTTATCATGTATTCATTATTTAAGTTAAGATTTTGAATTGAAGGCTTAGTCACGATTGTACCATTACTTTGTTATGTAGAGGTATGTTAACCGTTGTAGAAGTAAAAAGATGTGGTATGATTTCCAATAAGACAACACTTTACCAAAGAGACCAAATGACACAGAAATAAACGACTAACGGAATATGTCACTGTACGGTGTTATTTGTCAAATGAACCGTAGTTTGTTACGTTTATTGTTATATTCAAAGAAACAAATATTCCTGAGGTATCATTCGAGGCATTCGAGACTCCCTTGAAGGAGACACTATTTGTTACCTAATAATTCTGTTAACCTGTGTTCCACAAATTTATTTTCGGATAGCAGACAAAACTAAAAATTGGTAAAGGAATACATTAGGTGTTTCTTGCATGATATGCCTTTTATATACGAGATAGTTTCTGAAAACCTGTGTGTATGTATTTTTCGTAAGGTGTTATTTATTTTCCCTTTGAGGTGGTCAATTCGTATTTATCTTTGTCTACAAAAACTGTAAATCAGTAAAGGATCATCACAGGACCGTTATAGTTAAAGATTTCATTTAAATGTTCGAACTTTGTTTTCTTCAAGAAGCTATGTATAAAATTGAGAATGGAAATGGAGAATGTGTCAAAGAGACAACAACCCGACCATAGAAAAAACAACAGCAGAAGGTCACCTATATATGTCTTATAGTTCTAGGTGATGACAATACCTGGCATGACGTTTCGGGTTAGTTGCAGGAAGTAAACTTCTGTTAAGTTATTAAATCCCAGGTATTATATAGAGGGTATACTGTTCTAGCTCTGTCTGTCCGTCCGTCCATCCCATGAAATTCCGTCTCAATTTTCTCAAGAACTGTAGGTCAGATCTTCCTGGTTTTGTTTTATCAGTCTTCATATATGAACATTCTTTTTTTAATTTCTTTTTAACATTAACAAATTTAGTATTACACTATCTAGTTATTAACAACTGCCATATATTATAGTAGAACTATTCTATATAGGATTCTTATGTGTTAATCTTCAAATGAAAGGGATTGACTTTACGAAATTGTGTTGCATTCTTTGTAAGAGTTATATACTCTTGCATTATTACAATTATTTTGCGGATAACTGTTTCCTCCGTTTACGGTCTCTTTTTTACGCCCGTTATTTGTTTATTTATATTTATTGTGTTAAAAAATATTTCCGTACTCCATGTACTCCTTACACCAAAATTATCATATTTACCTGTGCACGTTATTTTATTTAACGCCATTTTGTCAAAGGTTATAGTTGTCTTTCTGATATTGTTTTACATCCCCCCCCCCCTTTTATTATATTAATATTGTATTTATATTGTGTCATAGATAACAATTAATCGTTCAGTTTTTGTTAATATTTCATTTTGATTGAGTTAAGCCAATTTAATTGATATTTTATAGTATGTCTTTCTACAATGTAAAAGAGGGGCGAAAGAAACCAGAGGGACAGTCAAACTAATACATTGAAAATAAACTGACAACGCCATGGCTAAAAATATAAAGACAAACAGACACATAATAGTACACAAGACACAACATAGAAAACTAAAGACTAAGCAACACGAACCCCACCAAAAAACTGGGCTGGATCAAGGTGCTCCAGAAGGATAAGCAGATCCTGCTCCATATGTAAGGGGGAGGACAGGGGTAAGGGAGACAGGGAGAAAGGTGGTAGGAGGAAGGAGAAAGGGGGTGGGATAAAGGAGAAAGGGAGTAGGAGAAAGGAGAGGAAGGCTGGGAGAAAGAAGAGGAAGGCTGGGAAAGGAGAAAAAATAAAATATCTCTCCTTTTAAAAAATGATCTAATATTTCAAAAAAAAATATCTCAAAAGAAGATGATTTATTCTAATGGGAGAAAGGAGAACGGGGGTAGGAGAAAGGAGAAGAGGGGTGGGAGAAGGGAGAAGGGTACCCCCTGTCCTCCCCCTCATATGTGGCAACCGTCGTGTTGCTTATGTTACAAATGCGGTAAATATTCGAATTCGGGAGGTCACATTCTAGAAAAGGGACGGGTATTGTAATTACAACATAAGGAACATATCCGATATCATCTGTGGAACGGTTATTCCGTAACGGTCAACCAACTCGTGATGGAGTCCGTAAAATTTACGAATGTTACACTGAATCCTAAAAACTACTCCAGGAATGGGTGAAGGTTGGCGCCTGTTAAAACGTTTAAACCCGCTGCAGTTGTTTGCATCTGTCCGAAGTCAGGAACCTGTGTTCAGTGGTTGTCGTTTGTTGATGTGGTTCATAAGCGTTTCTCGTTTCGCATTTTTTTATATAGATTAGACCGTCGCATTTTCTGGTTTTACACTAGTCATTTTGGGGGACCTTTATAGCTTGCTGTTCGGTGTGAGCCAATGCTTCGTGTTATAGGCCGTACTGTGACCTATAATGGTTTACTTTTTACAAACTGACTTGGATGGAGAGTCATGATCTCATTGGCACTCATGCCACATCTTCTTATATCTATAAATGAACATTCCATACTGTGTGAAGAAGTTTCAGATTCCAGGGGCGTATAACTTTCACATGATCAAACTTTAATATTCAATTTCTATATCAATATTCTCTAGGAATCATTTATACACATTTTTATCTGTACTGAAAATGATGTAACTATATTAAGTAATATAATATGTATGTGACCAGTTATTTGGGGGATTAAGATCAACAAACCCAGCATGATACATGGTCATGATGTCTGATAATACCGCAGCTACAAAGTAGCTGGAAATTCGGGCTTATGTCTTAGTGTGTGTTGTCTTACATTGAACTTATATTTATCAATTTTGGAGTTTTAACGAGGTCAATACGTTATATATTTCTCTAATTCTGCACCCATTGTATAAAAAAAAATGTAATCAACGTGTGGTTCATTTGATATCAGTACTTCATTAGTTGAAATCCGATTATGACGTCGAATTTTTTTGCTTTCCTCTGAAATTACTATTGTGACGGCATGAAAAAGGCGACCATGCCTGATGACGTCACATAGAAAGAACACATCTTTTTGCAGATCATTGGAAAAGAAGGGAAAAATTTGCCTGCACAATGTTAGAAAATCATTAGAGAAACAGATTATACCACCAAATCTCGTGTAATACGATATTTATCCACTCTCGACAGTTAAATTTTAAATATTTAAAACGCTCGGGCAAGCCTCGCGTTTTAAATTTGAAAATTTAACTGTCTCGAGTGGATAAATATCGTATTACACTCGATCAAGGACGTATATTAGTTATACGTCCTTGACTCGATGCAGTGGTAGAATCTATATATATCGGTTCAGATTTTATTGACCGAAGACGAAGTCAATATTGACTGAGTGAAAGTCCTTAATTTATATATATATATATATAACATATGTAAATAATGTATTAGGAATATGAACATCGGTGTTCTTTCTGTGTATTTTTAAATTGTATTTTAAAAGATTTTTTTAACATGTGATTAAAAAATATGAATATTCTTTGAAAAACTTCACAGCTTGATGAGTTAGCTTTCTTGTATTCTTAATTAGCGTCTGCATTTAATATCAAATTATTGATATTTTCTTCTGATAAACTTGCAAATTTTCTTTCCGTCTGCTGAGGCATTTCCTCCGATTATTATATATGTGACGTCATGACGTAGAGTAATTTTGGTCCGGATCTAAATTAAGAAAGATTTTAAATATTGACATCAATATACATATAAATAGAAACATAGCGTCAATATATTTAAAAAAAAAAAAGAAACAAGGCTTCGGATACATAAAATAACCGTTGAAACACGTGATCGTAATATCCAATGAAAACAGGAGAATGCCTGTTATATATACTAGTATATGAATACAAATAAGTCATACTTCCATGTTTGAAACTAAAACTTCTTCTTTTAATATTTGGTGGATTCTATAATTTTTTCACAATGGGTATTTCAACATTTCCTCATTTTAAATGTTCAAAATTGAAATGACCATTGTGGAAATATGATGGAATCTTTGACTACTTTAATCGTCATTTCGCCGGCGATATCATCGGCATGGACTGGTTTTACAATTTACATTCATTATCATAATATTTACAAACATCGATGCTTGTTGTTTAAATGTCTCCTCTTTTTATTTTAGTATTGCTGAAATATTACAGATAATAACTAAAGGTCGACCATTTTTTTCCAAGTGATCAAAATATGGAGTTAAAGAAAAGGTATATTGGTGCTATATCATTTTTTTTAATTATTGCATGGATTTGGATTCCAAACAATATTAAACAGTCATTTAGTCATAAAATAAAAATTGGTTTTAATACTTTTGGAAACCGACAGAAGGCGATAAAAGTACTCCTACATGTACCTCCTGCGACTCCTTTGGAAATAATTCGTAGTGACTGTGGTCAGTTGTGTAACACGTCTAGTAAAGGATCACCTGGACCATATTTTCATCATATCAACGCAGATATTGACTGTCATGCGATATTCAGAAACAAATATGTAGACCGTGGTCATGGGCTACCACGTGCACCAAAATCAATTCCAAAAAATCTGATGGCTGAATACACCATGAACAATCGTATACCCGTAGCGTATTGGTATTTTGATAGACAGTATTTAGGTAAAAAAGCCAAATCACCTGTTTGGTCAGAGAAGGGTATTGAAAACTTGATAATCAGTGCGAGGCAAGGTAGATTAGGCGGTAACTATGGTACTGGAGACACAAATGCTCTTAGAGATGCTATGAAACATGCACCAGGTATTGTTGGTGGAAGAGTTATGGTGATAGGTTCCGAAAATCCATGGGTTGAGGCATGCGTATTAGAAGCAGGTGCGCGCGAAGTATTGACATTGGAGTATGGTAGTATTTCATCTCAACATCCAAAAGTAAAAACCATAGTTCCGTTTGATTTTCGTATGCGTTACCTAAACAATACTTTGGGAACATTTGATGCCATTGTTACATTTAGTTCTATAGAACACTGGGGGTTAGGAAGGTATGGTGACGCATTAAATCCATGGGGAGATATAATAGCAATAGCACGTGCATGGTGTGTAACTAAACCTGGAGGCTCCCTAACTATAGGTGTTCAGTATGATTATGATAAGGAAATCCTTAGATTTAACGCTGGAAGATGGTACGGTAAAATAAGATATCCATATTTAACTACAAATTGGAAACAACTCTACAGAGGCAAAGGCGAACAGCGTGTTCATGTTTTCAAGAAATAAAAATATTTTTTAGATACTCTTAGATACTTTTTCATTGTTTGTTTTCCTATCGGTGCATGAAAAACCAAAACAATGTACTATCTGCATCATTGTTCAGTGAAATAAATGGATCAAATACGGGAAATAGGTCAATCAGAACCACTCCCCTTATCCCCTTTGCTCTCAGTGTCAATTTGTAGTGACGAATAAGCTTTACACAAAAATAACGACAAAAAGGACGATTTTTCACTTTCGTTAATTATTCTTTTTTGGACGGTGATATAAAAATAAGAAGATGTGGTATGATTGCAACCCTCCACAAGAGACCAGATGACACAGAAATTAACTATAGGTCGCCTTACTGCCTTCAACACTGAGCAAATTACATACCGCATAGTCAGCTATAAAAGGCCCCGAAATGACAAATGTAAAACAATTCTATCGAGAAAACTAACATACTAATTTAAGTACAAAATAATGGATGCAAAACAAATATGTCACACAGATTCAAACGACAACACCTGAAATACAGGCTTCTGGCTTAAGACAGGTACATAAAGAATGTGGCGGGATTAAACAAGTTTGTTGTCGCCAAAACCTCCCCCTAACCTGGGACAGTAGTGTAACAGTACAACATAAGAACAAACTATAAACATCAGTTGAAAAAGGCTTGTGACAGGTTTTAAAAAGCTAAACGTCTTGGAAAATTCTGACAGATCTGACAAATTATTGATAGCCTACTGTATGGATGGACAAAAGCACAAAAATAGCAATAGAAAATGCATTGCAAAGAAAATTCTGTAGGAAAAAAACATATGAAAAAGGAAATGAAGGTCAGTTAATAAAATCTTGCTTATAAAATTTTATTATCTCTTTACTTGGTAAGCTATATTTCCATTCTCAATTTTATAGTAATAAGAGCAAAAGTTCTTACAAAATTGAATTTATTAAAATAGCAAATTCTTGTCAAATTTAAGCATCATTGATCATTATTGAAGTAAAATGCACAAAATTTGTCCCACCAGTTTCATTTCATTTCCTATAACTAGTATTGAGGTAAAGTCTATATACAATACTTAATTATGTAGTTAAAGCAGCTGATACAGCAACCTGTTCAAGAGAAGAAGTCCCATTTTTCCCAAAAAGTTTACTTTCATAATCTATAAAATACCCTGAGAAATAAGACAAAGGGCTACTGTGCAAGCTAATTTAATAGTTTAATTTTACAATAATAATAATGATTCTGAAATTCAAAATTGTGTCACTTTCACTTATAATTTAAAGCATATGATACGGTGCTTTTTATCCGCAATTCGCTTTTTGTCCGCTTTTGCTTTTTGTCCGAAACTTTTGCTTTTTGTCCGTTGCTTTTTGTTCGTTTTGCCTTTTGTCCGATTATTTTGCTTTTTGTCCGAAACTTTTGCTTTTTGTCCGTTTTGCCTTTTGTCCGATTATTTTGCTTTTTGTCCGAAACTTTTGCTTTTTGTCCGTTGCTTTTTGTCCGTTTTGCTTTTTGTCCGATAATTTTGCTTTATGTCCGATATAAAATGTGTATATTTTTGGCAGGTTTCATTTTGAACTTTAAAATACCACGTCCTTTTAGGAGTTAAATACAGACCATACTCACATTATAAATGATTTGTACATGAAATTTCATGTCTTTTACAATATATCGCATTACCTCTAAAATGGCTCGAAGCACTAATATCCTAGACCCGTAGGTGTTGGTCAACAGAGGGCAAGGGGAATACTCTTGTATATCCCAAAGTCTAAAAAACAACTATTGAAAGCTGGCTAA
The DNA here is from genome assembly GCA_019925275.1 of Mytilus edulis. NCBI lineage: Eukaryota > Metazoa > Mollusca > Bivalvia > Mytilida > Mytilidae > Mytilus > Mytilus edulis. The sequence goes on along the minus strand of JAHUZM010000263.1, from coordinate 41,784 downwards.
ACTAAGACATACTCCAGGTAGGCCATTATACCAGAAGAAGAGGTAGTCAAACCCTTATAAATGGCTTATAGCACTTATGTCCTGGATCTACACGAGTTTATCAGCAACGAATTAAAAGGGGCATGAGTTTCGCCGGTATATCACGAAGTAAAAATAAACCTCATTATTGCCAGCTCTTCAAACTAAGAGATTCTCCACGTTGGCCATTATACCAGAGGTATAGGTAGGCAGTGCCTCTTAAATGGTCCATGGGCCATGGCACTTATGTCCTCGACCCGTACGAGTTGGTCAGAAAAGGGTAAGGGGAATACTCTAGTATATCACACAGTCCACCAAAAATAGTGACGGCTGCCCAAACTAAGACATTTTTAGGTGCGCCCTTATACTAGATGTTGGAGTAGTCATTCTCTTAAAAATGGCTCATAGCACTTATGCTATAGACCCGAACGAGTTTGTCAACAATGAGTTAAAAGGGGGATGAATTAGCCCGGTATATAACGAAGTTGAAATAAACTGTTGCCCGCTGGCTAAACTAAGAAATTATCCACGCGGGCCATAATATGAGAGGTAGAGGAAGGGATTGCCTCTATAAAATGACCATAAGCACGTATGACCTAGACCCGTACGAGTTAGTCAGCAAAGTGTAAGGTTGGTACCCTAGTATATAATAAAGTCGAACTAAACTATTGCTGGATGGCTAAGAGATTCTCCGCGTGGGCCATGATACCAGAGGTAGAGGTTGTCATTGCCTCTAAAATGGCCTAAATCACTTATTCCCTAGAGAAATACGCGGTATCATCAAAGGGTTTAAAAGGGAGTTGGAACCTCTGTTTACAAAGAAGTCAAAATAAATTATTGCCGGCTTGCTTAAGTACGAGATTCTCCAAGTTGGCCATTAGTCCTAGGTTAAATGTGTGCATTGCCTTTTAAATGGCTGATAAAACTAACGCCCTATACATGTACGAGTTTGTCAGCAAAAGGTTAAAGGGGGGATGCGATGCCTCTTTTTACAACGAAAATATAAATTAAGCCGACTGGCCTAACTAAGAGATTCTATACGCGGGGTATTATATCAGAGGATGAGGTAGGCATTACCTCTAACATAGCCATAAAAAAATGGCCACTTATGCCGTAGACCCGTACCAGTGCTTCAGCAAAGTGTTAAAAGGGGGAGGTGGTATCTATGTTTACAACGAAGTCGAAATGAATTATTGCCGGCTGGCCAAACAAAGAAATTCTCCACATAGGCCATTCTAACAAAGGTAGTGGTGGACATTGCATCTAAAATGGCCCATACTTCTTATTCCATTGATCTGTACGAGTTTGTCAGCAAAGGGTAAGGAGGGTACCCTGGTATATAACAAAGTCGAAATAAACTATTGCCGGATGGCCAAAAATAAAAGATGATCCACGTTTATCATGATACCAGAGGTAGAGGTGAGCCTTGCCTTTAAAATGGTTTATAGCACTTATGCCAGCAAAAGGAAAGGAGGGTATTCTAGTATATCGCAAAGTCGTTATGAAATATTGCCGGCTGTTCAAACTACGAGATTCACCACATGGGCCATGCTACCAGAGGTATAGGTTGTCATTGCCTTTAAAATAGCCTATAGCACTTATATGGCATATACCCGTACGAGTTTGTCAGTAAAGAGCTAAAATGAGGAGGTGGTACCTCTGTTCACATTAAAATCAAAATAACTGTAGCCGGTAGGCCAAACTCCGGGATTCTCTACGTGGATCATTATACCAGAGGTAGAGGTTTATTTCGACTTCGTTGTAAACAAAGGTAACACCTTTTATTTTTAACCCCTTGCAGGCAAAATCGTACAGGTCTTTGGAATTAGTGTTATATGCCATTTTAAAGGCAATTACCATATCTATCTTTGGTAAAATGGCCTACGTGGAGAACCTCTTAGTTTGGCCAGCCGGCAATACTTTATTTCGACTTTGTTGTAAACAGAGGTACCATCTCCCCCTTTTGATTCATTATTGTCAAACTCGTACGGGTCTAGGGCATAAGTGCTATAAGAAATTTGTATGGCAATGCCCTCCTCTATCTCTGGTAAAATGGCCTACGTGGAGAATCTTTTAGTTTGGCCAGCCGGCAATTATTAAAGTGTATTTCGACTTCGTTGCAAACAGAGGTACCACCTTACCCTTTTAATTCATTGTTGTCAAACTCGTACGGGTCTTGGGCCTAAGTGATCTGTGCCTTTTTTAAGGCAATGCCTACTTCTACCTCTGGCATCATACCCCACGTGCAGAATCTCTTGGCCAGCCGGCAATTGTTTATTTCGACTTTTTTATATACCAAGGTACTTCCCTAACCCCTTGCTGACTTACTCGCTGGCTTATCTCTTATTGTAAGTAAGTAAGTTCAATAAATATAAGACTATATGCCAGGTCTTTCTGACAACCAATTACAAACAAATTGGGGTTTATCTAATGAGGCTTTTCCCAGGATGCAATTGCTCGTAGACTGTATACAGTTGACCAAATAATCCACAATTTCCGCAAAAGGATCTTTTAATTATATGCCATGTCCATTTAGACATTAAGCAACAAAAGCCCAGCATAACCGATGCATTTGTCTTTAACATCTCCGATATTGATTCCGCGTGGCCTTCCAATTGACATGAGTGTCCATTGGTGTTCATTGTTAAACCTTTGGAGCTATATCAGTTTATGTGGAAATTAAGAGCATGATGACCTTCCCTTGGTGATAACAACATGACCAACAACCATATCGTGTGTTACCAAAAGCCGTCAGCGATAGTCACACCGACAATTTGCTACCTTCGTGGACAAAAGCCTGGCTTTTCGCTGGATCCTAATTAACATCTAGTGTTGTCACTACCATTTGCTGTAGAGATTTAGTTGCACAACATAACAGAAACATTCTTTGTAAATACTCTATGTTGATATTTTGACATTTGGATGGTTTATATACCAATTGTAGCCGAAAAATGATAATGAAACATTTCTGTTTAATATCGATCTATTGTTGGAATTGTAAATTTTCATATTCAATTTTTGTTTGTTTAAAGATGACCATTTTAAATAAAGATTTTAATTTTTTAAAAAGCAAGTGTTAGACTTGTGCTTTTATTGCCACTCAGTTCATATAACCTGTCATTTTAGTCGAGCCTGTAAGTTTCTGTCAGTCACATGTCCAATGTCCTTGACCTCATTTTCATGGTTCAGTGATCACTTGAAAAAAAAGTTCAGAATTTTTGTAATGTTGAATTCTCTCTTATTATAAGTAATAGGATAACTATATTTGGTATGTGCGTACCTTGCAAGGTACTCATGCCCGTCAGACAGTTTTCACTTGACCTCGACTTCATTTCGTGGATCAGTGAACAAAGGTTAGAATAAGTTTTGGTGGTCAAGTCCACATCTCAGATACTATAAGCAACAGGGCTAGTATATTCGGTGTATGGAAGGACTGTAAGGTGTACATATCCAACTGGCAGGTGTCATCTGACCTTGACCTCATTTTCACGGTTCAGTGGTTATAGTTAAATTTTTCTGTCTTGGTCTGTTTTTCTAATACTTTATGCAATGAGTCTACAATATTTGTTGTATGGAATGATTGTAAGGTGTACATGTCTAGCGGGAAGATATCATCTGACCTTGACCTCATTTTCATGGTTCAGTGGTCAAAGTTCAGTTTTTGAGTTTTGGTCTTTTTATCTAATATTATATGCCAAAGGTCACTATATTTGGTGCATGAAAATATCTTATGATCTATATATAAGTCTCCCAGGTTTTATTTGACCATGACCTCAATTTCACGGTTCATTGCACAGTGTTAAGTTTTTGTGTTTTGGTCTGTTTTTCTTAAACTATAAGTAATAGGTCAAGTATATTTGTTGTACCGAAGAATTGTTAGCTGTTCATGTCTGCCTGGTATGGTTCGTCTGACCTTTACCTCATTTTCATAATTCATTTGGTCTTTGTTTAGCTATCTTGGTTAATGTTAAGTTTATGTGGCAGTTGTAATAAATCTTTATACTTAGGGCTATCAACATAATATTAATGATGAGTAAAGTAGGCGAGACATTTCAGTGTGTGCACTCTTGTTTAAATGTGCTTATTTATCCGAGTCCTGGACTGCATTCCAGTGGCTTTCATTCGTTTACTTTTGTGTAAATTTTATACAGATCAGTATTTTTTCAAATGTTTTACCAATATTTTAGCTGCATGTAACATCTTGAACACTCAGAACAGCAAAACAAAATTTAGATTTCAGAAATAAATAGCCTTTAGTCATCGACGAATAGCCGATGATTTCAAGAGTTGTTTCCGTTAAAGGATGATTCCTTTTTTTGTGTGCAATACTTGCTCTTTCGGAGGCTCGAGGGTAATTTCAGCAAAAATTTTATCATTTTTGTTTTCATTACAAATTTTATTTATTACACTATTAGTTATAACTTTATGAATTGGCTCAAAAATCAACCCAAAAAATCGAATGATTTTGGCCTCAGATTTATTTTTCAAATGTTTATATCACTGTAAAAGCTCCAAATTGTCTCCCTTTAGTGCAGTAATTACATTTTGTTTTGGCATTAGAATTAAAATGTCTTTTTCAACTCATCGGTGACCTATAGATATTTTTCAATATGCTTTACGTAAACTAAACAGTTGTAAAATTAAATCGATTTCTGTAATTTAGTTCTTTTTTTATTTCGATATATATATCTCTCTATTTCTCCTATTAGTTCAACTTAAAAAAAAGTACCTTAACAAAAATGGTTGCTTCTTTCGAGGGCAGATTGTGAGCTTTAGTGAACGATAACCCCATGTTTTTATTTGATTTTTCTATTACGTATATGATAAAAGTTCATCTATAGAAAAACAAGCAAAATCCTACATGTATATTTAAACAAGAATGTGTCCTCAGTACACGAATGCCCCACTCGCACTATCATTTTCCATGTTCAGTGGACCGTGAAATTGGGGTAAAAACTCTAATTTGGCATTAAAATTAGCAAGATCATATCATAGGGGACATGTGTACTAAGTTTGAAGTCGATTGGACTTAAACTTCATCAAAAACTACCTTGACCAAAAACTTTAACCTGAAGCGGGACAGACGGACGGACGGACGGACGGACGCACAGACCAGAAAACATAATGCCCCTCTACTATCGTAGGTGGGGCATAAAAATAATGGATTAATACCCTCCAGTCCCCTTAACGACAAAAAAAATAAATAGAACATTACGTTTAAGTATCACCTACAGTCATTTACAACCTCCATTGGTGATACATTACATGTATGTGTATGTCTGCTGTTGTTTTATATAAGTTATTGTCCTGAATAAACATCTTTATGCGTTTTTGCGTTTTTGCGTTTCAGTTTTTATTGTGAAATTTCTTCAATCAGCCAAGACAAACTTTAAATTTCGCCTTAACGATGTTTTCGCGAGAAATCCATGTATTATTATCGAATTACTACATTTAATCATTGTCTAGTGCCCTAAAATGAGATTTTCCGAGACGCTGGGTTTGAAATGGAATACCCTATTTGATTTAAACAATATTTGCAATCTTTTCAAAAAGATGCAGATGGGAATTTTCGTTCCTTATGAAAGTGTTCGCAAGGAGTTAAATTATAAACTCCTTATAGGATTATCAAAAAGCAACTATTAAGGACCCCCTTGGAATAAAGATCTTCCAAGACAACGTGTTCGAGAGTTTGAGTTTAATACATGACTTTTTAAAACTTAATGGACGGAGCAGGATTATCTTACTCTTCCAGTTAACCATACATCATCACAGTTGCATTGGTTCTTGTTGCTCAGATTTTAAATTTCAATGATTTCGTCCGAGACCACAATTGTCGTCCCTTGATTTTCGTTATTAGTCCCGAGTGATAACAGTGGGTTGCTTGCCAATAATTTTTATACCCCTTCCAAATTTAGTTCTCCTTGTTTAATGCCTCACATTGTAAGTAGGGGGGGGGGGGGTGAAATTACACTGTAAAAAAAATTGGGTCCAGAATTTTACAGGAAAGTAGTGATTTGGTCCAGCTGAAAAAGGTTAAAAATTAGCACTTCGGAAGCTGTCAAAAGATTTCAAGACACCCTAAACACAAAATTGTCCATGACGCGATGAAGTTTTCTATAATTTTGATATAATTTGTCCCAAAATTAGTACAACACACTGTCAAAGTTTCATTGAGAAAGCGCAGGTGGGATTTTTTTAATTTTCATTTATGTTCTAAAAGAACCATTTGTTTTGTGGACTGTTGTGTATCTTGTTGTTTTTCATTCAGCTGCGGCTTTGTTGGTTTGTTTTCAACCCTTTTTAGTGTGATTATCCTTTGGTACACTTTGCCTCTCTCTTATATATGATATCGCAATAATTATATATATGTAAGCGTTCATATACATTTATATGGATACAATATTGAATTAAAATAGATATAATAATTAGATGAGTGAAAAAAAGAAAATGAAGTAATAATTGTACGTGTGAGGAGTTGGCATTCTTATAAAAAAGAAGATGTGGTATTATTGCAAATGAGACAACTATCCACAAAAGACCAAAATGACACAGACATTAACAGCATTAGGTCACCGTACGGCCTTCAACAATGAGGAAAGCCCATACAGCATAGTCAGCTATAAAAGGCTCCGATAAGACAATGTAAAACAATTCAAACGAGAAAACTAACGGCCTTATTTATGTCAAAAAAATAAATGAAAAAACAAATATGTAACACATAAACAAACGACAACCACTGAATATACAGGCTCCTGACTTGGTACAGGCACATACATAAATAATGTGGCGAGGTTAAAGTCTTTTACACTAGAAATATTTTAGATCTTGTTATATAGACTAATTCTTATTCATTCTGGTCGTAAGTTAGTCTGTCATCCTCAAACGTGTGAGCAATGGTGTACGTACACCAATTTGTAGAATACATGGGATATTCAAAGACTTAAACGAACGTTAAGCCTCAGAGGCATGACTTTTTATTAGTTGTTAGTGGCTTTGAAATAGCTGTCAGATAACTGTGAGTACTCTCAGATCTGTTCATTGTGACTTTTTGTGTCGGGATGTATAAGTACCCGGCCACGTCCACTTGTATTTGTGTCTATCTGATGAGTTAAGCCTTTTTCAACTGATTTTTATAGTTCGTTCTTTTGTTGTACTATTATACCACTGTCCCAGGTTAGGGGGAGGGTTGGGATCCCGCTAATATGTTTAACTCCGGCACATTATTTAAATCTGTGCCTGTCCCAAGTCAGGAGCCTGTAATTCAGTGGTTGTCGTTTGTTTATGTGTTACATATTTGTTTTTCGTTCATTTTTTTACTTAAATAAGGCCGTTAGTTTTCTCGTTTGAATTGTTTTACATTGTCTTATCGGGGCCTTTATAGCTGACTATGCGGTATGGGCTTTGCTCATAGTTGAAGGTCGTACGGTGACCTATAGTTGTTAATGTTTGTGTCATTTTGGTCTTTTGTGGATAGTTGTCTCATTGGCAATCATACCACATCTTCTTTTTTATATGCTCTAAACTTTAGAATAGTTTAGAAATTTATCAAATCAAATAATCCTTGAGTGATGGTTTCGTTATTGAAATTCTAAATTGATGTTTAACCGCGCTAAATATTATATATGATAATCATACGAATAAGTCAGGAACGGAGTTTCAATCTGTAATTCAATAGTTGTTGTTTGTTTCTGTATTTGTTTGTCGTATAGTGTTTTGTAAATCAATGGTTTTCTCGTTTGAATAGTTTTATCATTATGTTAAATGGTGTCGGCGTTTGCTACATGTGGAAGTGCACACATTTACGACATGTTATTGCTTAAACGCACAGTTTCTTCTTCCCGCTAATAATATATAGTCACCATTTGCACTTATATGCGAATGGCCGATTGACAGTCGCTCCAAAATATTTTGCAACATTTCAGTTAAAAAAAAACTTTTTTAAGTCTGGTAATATTTTCGTCATATTTCCAACAACTTTATTTTTCTTAAACATTACAAATATTACAAATATAACAAACAAACAAACTTCATTTTTGGAACACTATCACAAAGTTTACGTAATACATGTGTAGCTATTTATTTAGATAAACTGTATTAATCCATACATTTCGGAATTATTTAGCAACTATATCCAAATGGCGAGGAAGTTCGAGGTTATTCAAGTAATAAGATTAAGGAAACTTTGGTTAACACAACAGCATTTTCAACAAAGTAGTTTATTTTTGTTTGACAAACTCGAAAAGAGGGGGAAAAGTAATAAAATGGTTACTTAAGCATTTACTTAATTTCTATCACGAAATAAATGCGTTTAATATTTTAGATACAGATACAATATAGTGCATTCGTAAATGTAAAACACTTTTTAATAGAAAATTTAAAAGAGATACATCAACAGTGTTTATTTTAGAATTGCTCAAGTCTGTAGGGCTTATTCCCGATTGTCCCATTTTTTTTTAAATTAAGAGCTCATATTGTCCCACATGAAAAGTTCTGACTGGTCCACATTATTTTATGAGGCGAAATGTTCTTATCCCTTGTTAGATTGTCTCTATGGTTTTGTTTCAGATATATAAGCCAAAATCTACATTTTATGCGATGCTCTTCTTTTAGACATTGCGGCCATCTTAATTATTGGGCGGGGTCATCGGATACTTTTTTGAAACTAAATACCCTAAGGATGATTTTGGCCATGTTTGCTTTTATTTTGCCAGTAGTTTCAGAAGAGAAGATTTTTGTAAAAATTAATGACGACGACGAATAATGAGAAAATGAGAAAAGCTCACTTAGTCCTATGGTCCAGGTGAGCTAAAAAGCAAAACGGACAAAAAGCAACGGACAAAAAGCAAAAGTGTCGGACAAAAAGCAAAATTATCGGACAAAAAGCAAAACGGACAAAAAGCAACGGACAAAAAGCAAAAGTATCGGACAAAAAGCAAAACGGACAAAAAGCAACGGACAAAAAGCAAAAGTATCGGACAAAAAGCAAAATAATCGGACAAAAAGCAAAAGCGGACAAAAAGCACCGTATCAAGCATATTTTTTTTTTACAGAATTTCTGTCAATATTTTTGGTATAAAACTTATAAATCCCTTTTCTGTATTTTACTGTTAAACTAAAAAACATAGGCTTGAGTTTAAAGGCTCTCTTAATTTGAAGAAATTTGTTGTGACTCTTGGTCACACTTTATAGAATATAAAATATATATGATCAATACTATTTATCTAATAATTATATCAATTTTCAGAAAGATTATTCTATAAACTATGTTTTATTGCATTATATATTATCAGAAGTGTTAAAAAAAATTCTGCTAGGAATGATCCCACATATAAAAATTACATGTAGTATATTTCATTCGCCAGATCTAATTTCTTTCAATATAGCTAGGTTTTTAGTTTTGTAGGTGTCATTATCCACATTTCTGAATTGATTTTTTTACTACAGTAATATTTTGTCTTTTAATTTTTTACATTTAGTCCTTCTCTGAAAAATAGGGAAGTATCTCTTCTTTATATTACGTTGGTGCTGATAAACTTGGGGTCAAACCGTGACCTGCTTTCCAACTGTAAATGGTGTTTAGAGGTCAATCTATCTACAACCAAAGTTATTATATTTAACAAACCTGTTAAACTTTTAAAAGAATATTTTTATTTCGAGAAAGATACTATAGAATATGTTAACAGTTATAAGTGTTTTAGGTTTAGAATTTATATTTAGTGGACTTTTTAAGCAAGGAATAAAAGAATTATAAAAAAAATCACTAGAAGTTGTATCCAAATTGCAAAGATCTTTATCATCTTCCAATCCAAGTATTTCTACTCTATTACATATATGTGACCATACAATAAAACCTAAGGTATGTTTAAAACTAGCTCTGTAGCATGTCAGAAAGAAAGTGAATATTTATTACAGCACATTTATATTAATGTTTTTTTAGATAAATTCAATTCAAGATATATATGAAGTATATTTTAGGCCGGTGTAAACAAAACGTCTTCTAACTTAGCTGTGCTTGGAGAGCTCGGTAGATTCCCTTTATACTTCTCAGTTGTTTTATCAATGTTGAAATATTGGTTGAGAATAAAAAATGTGAAAGATGGTTTACTGTATGATACCTATATTTGTAACAAAAACATGTTTACTAATCATATTGAATGCTGGTATTCATCCATACATTACATTTTTAAAAAGCTGAATATTAATAATTTGGAAGTAAAGCTAAACTTTTTTATCAAGTCAGTTAAGCAAACACTTTGTAATAGTTTTGTAAAATTTTGGAACACAAAAGGAACAGATACAAAAAGTAGTAAATTAGATACTTATTTCAAACTAAAAAGTTGTTTTTTCTAAAGAAATTTATCTATCTCTAAACAATTTTCAATTGAGAAGTGCCATATGTAAAATCAAAATCAGTGCCCATGATCTAAAAATAGAAAGTGAGACAGGTATACTATACAACTTTTATATAGAAAGAGATCTAAGGCTTTGTAAGAAATGAACCCTTTTAAATTAATTTGGTTGAAGATGAACAACATTTTATAACTAGTTGTCCAGCATACAAAGATGATAGAGAGATATTTTTTCAAGGACAGAGATAAACAGTATTTGTCCTATTTTTTCACATTTCTCAAATGAGGAAAAATTAATAATTTGTTTGGTTATTTACTAATGAAAATTTGTCTGTCCTAAAATATTTAGCTATATTATTAAATGTCTAGATGTAAGACGAAATGTAAATTATTTCGTAATGTAAATGATAATTGTAATGATTTTATGGTTCTGGTCCTGCCTGGAATTAAATGTACATGACGTATATTAAATGAAGAAATATACGTAGCTCTATCGTGATAACATCTATCTGAACTTTTAATGTAAAAAAATGTTTTCTGTTGCAAACCACAATGTATACATGTCATGCTGCCCATCAAGGGCCCTTGAATGGAATAATTATAAATATTTTTATTCTTATTCTTATATCGACAAAGGAAAAAGAAGGTAGAAGTCAATGAGCGTTCACACGCTGGAATGTCTCGCCTGTTATATAATTCAGATTGAATTTTTTGTTGAAGGTCTGACTACATATAATATATTAACTTATATACTTTAGATTACCACTGATCCATGAAAATGAGGCCTATGCCAGTTAGATGGACCTTTTTCAGATGGACATGCCATATAACAATTAACTTTAAACCGAATACAGTTGAATTATTGCTTATAGTGTACGAAAAATGTACCATTGATAATTTTAATCTGACACGTTTGATACTTTACAACAAGAAGTAGTTCATAGAATCATAGAACAGCTGCTCGGAAATTTTATTTATTTTTATTAATTTGAACACGCTTTGTTTTTATTTTCATTTTCATTGGAGTGCCGTTGTTTTGCCGTTTATATAATGATTTGAGACATTTTTTTACAGTATTTATACCAATTACCTAATAAAAAAACGAGAATAAATATTTTACTATTTTATAGGAGGTTAAGAATCATTTATGCATTTCACTTCACAAAGATAAAACAAAGTCGCCTTTAAATCTAGTATAGCAGTTGGTATATTATTTTCACTTTATTTTAAGACAAGAAAGATAAAAAAAATATATATATTCCAAGGTTAAAAGTTGTATTTTTAAATAATCTTGTATTAAAACATCGTTTATGACAATTCAGGCCTCGACAATAACGCTTGTCCGATTGGCCGGTACCAGAGGGAAAAAAGGTCGGACAAGTAAAAGCTGTATCAAGCTTGTCCGTCGGGACAACTACAATTATTCTGCAGAAAATAAATTTAATCCAACTTTGAAGAACAAAGTAATTATAAACAAAAAACAAGAAAACAATATAAATTTGACATGTTTTCGTATTCTGTTTATTCAAATGCAAAACCTTTTTCTTCAACGTGCATGTTTACTTGCAATCGATAATTTTTAACTGGTTCATTGTCAGGTACTTTTTAACAGGTAAAAGGTACATGTATACTATTATCGGAAACCAGTCTTACTGATCCGAATCAATGATGTGCTTTGTAGATAAGGTAACTTTACAGGACAGTTCGTCACCTCGAAAGATTCAGCTCCAATTGTTTAAGAGACAGTTTGGCACCGTATGAGACATATATTTAGTAGACATTATTGATAGACAGTTTGACAAGGCAGGAGACATTTCGGGACCAAGACAAATCAGTACCTCATTTTGCTACCTTATTCTGTTCCTTATAATAAATACCATATCGGTAATTTTCTCACAAAAATATTTTTTTTTATTTACCATAAAATTCACAAAATCATATTTGATCATACATGTAAGTAGAAAAAACAATACTTGCAATATGGTGACCTATAGTTGTTAATTTCTGTGTTATATGGTCTTTTCAGAGAGTTGTCTCATTGGAAATCAGACCTTATGATGGCTTATCTTCTTCTTTTTATTAATTGCATTTGAATAAACTTTTTTTAACTTAAAAAAAAAACCAAACAGAATACAAATCCAATGAGTGTACAGGCCTATCAGATGGTGCCTCATGATTAGAGTCTGATGAGATTAGCATTGATGGAAACTAGGACCTAATTCCTGTGATATGACTAGTTTCGCAGTTGTACTTGACTCAAATTTTTGAAAAGTATTTAGAAAAAAATACATCAAATTCTGTTATATTGTTTAAATTCGTTTTGCTCCTTTAATCAACTAAAAATGTAAAAAGGTTATTTTTATTAGAATTTTTTTGGACAAGTAACAATTTCATTCGGACAAATAAATTTTGGTATGTACTTGTCCTACAGGACAAGTTGAAAAAAAGTTATCGTAGAGGCCTGTAATCTTAGAGCATATTAAATTTCTGTAAAATTACTGATACATCATTTTCATAATTACATTGACGCGGGAAAAATTATGGACGGCGGGAAAGCGCAGTTCTACAGAGAGGCACAAGTTTTGCAACGTCACAGATAAGAAACGTCAAGATGATTTTGGCGCGACAAAGCAAGAAAAAAACTCGGCAGTAATGTTTGAGTGTCCCATGTTAGGCAATGAGCGCTCCAAAACGTGTTTAACCCTCTTGCTGCCGGAGGGACACATATGTCCAAACCGGCAGTGCCGGAGGGACACATATGTCCATGGATAAATTTATGCAAGCTTCTTATCAATGCTGTATCTCTTTCAATTAAAATACAGAAGAATAAACAGGGTCATGTTTTTCTCCAATTGGTCCCAAATGTAGTGGTCATTTTGTCGTGACGTCATATATCGAATGACGTGGTTGTTTGGCATGTTAATACGTCACAGACGTTGAGCTGTCGTATTTTCCGGCATATGAAATGCAACCTTGAAAAACGGTCGGCAGCAAGAGGGTTAAGGGGGTTCGCGGGTCTAAATCATTTATATAGGATTTCTCTATATTTTTCTATAAATGAACTTTATCTTATAGTTAATAGAAAAATAAAATAAAAAAGTGGGGTCACCGTTCATTTGCGCTCACAGTCTGCCATCGAAAGAAGCACACATTTTTGTAAAGGTGTTTTTTTTCTCTGTTGAAGTAATAGGAGAAATAAAGGTAAATATCGAAATAAAAAAAGAAATTTATTACAGAAATCGCTCAAATTTTACAATAATTTAGTTTAAGTACAGCTTATATGGAAATTATATTAAAAAAGATAGGTCACCGATGAGTTGAAAAAGATATTTCAATTTTAAAGCCAAAAAATGGCATTTTTCCACCAAAGGGAGATAATTTCGAACTTTTTCAATGCTGTATACATTTTAAAAGATTTTTGTACCATATGATAAAGTAACAATTACAAAAGGAAATAAATAAAATTTGTAATGAAAAACAAATGTTAGATTTTTTTTTTGAAATTTTTATACCCTCGAGCCTCCTTAACTCTGCCACATTTTTCCAGTGGTGGTCGTTATAGTTGCATGTCTGTCATTTTTTTTTTCATTTATTGTCAGTTTGTCATAAATCAGGCTGTTGTTTTCCTCTTTTGAATTGTGTTACATTTTGTCATCCCGGGGCTTATTACAATTTAACAATTTGGTGCGAGTTTTGCTTATTGATAAGGGTCATATTGTCACCTATAATTATTCTCAGATTTGTCCTTTGACAGTTGTCATTGGCACTCATACCACATCTACTTATTTTTATTTTTGTACGCAGTGTATTTTCCCCATCAGGGTAAAATGTTAGGCTTTTAGCAAGTCTTAAACGAATTCAAGAAAACTTACCACATACATGTACCTATAAACAAATTGTTAACAAAACCCCTTCAGTGCCAATGCTTTTTTTGATTGTCTTAACAAGACCGCAAAAACGTCGACGTCATAGTAAAGGTATAATAGCGCCAAAAGATGTTAACTGCAAGTGGCGGGAAAATTAAACTTTTTTTACTAATAGTCCATTTTCTTACATATAATACCGATTTTTGACTCCGAAGTTATAATATTTAGACAAGTTACGTGTAATAAGATATTCTGGTCCCGGTTCTAGTAAAAGCAACAAGATAAGGTAAAAATTTTTTTTTTGAGGGAGGGGTCACTATTTTATGTTTTCCATGAAACATGACAAACTAATTGCACCGATTTTAAGTTTGACTTTACTTCTTTTAGTTGCCCTCACTTGAACTTATACCAGAAAATCCCTACTATAGAGAAGGTAACCTGTCTAAAAATCATATACTCCCGAGTCAAAATTCGGTAATACGAAAAGAGATAATGCAAATTAATTTGTCACTACTTATAAATTAAAGACAGTTTGTGATTATTTTGTGTGAACAACTTCATTATATGAGCTTGATACAAAATTCAAGATTCATATTAACATTTCTCAAGAAAGATATTTTATTCGTCGGTGTTACATCGTCTGTCGTGTTTCTTATATTTACTACATGGTTTATGAACAATTTTACGACAGAGAGCACACATGCATATACATGTTTCGGCCCTTTCCTGCAACCAGGGACATTTCGTACAGAACATACAGAACATTCTCTTCTTTTCGACCCGGCAATTTTCTCAAATGTCGTTTTGTTCTTATTATATGATCTTCGGAAATGTCATCAAACAATTAATTGTATAAAATAAAGACCTGATCGAACATTGTCACTTACTTTGACTAAATCCACTTCGTCCCAAGGGGGACATAGGGCGACTACAGTAGCTTTCCATCTTTTCCTGTCCTTGGCTAGTTTCTTTGCTTCACCCCATGTTTTTCCAATTTTCTGAAGATCAGATGTTAAATCTCTGCGCCAGGTGGATTTTGGTCGCCCCCTTTTACGATGCCCTTGGGGATTCCAATCTAGTGCCTGTCTTGTTACATTTGTGTTGCTTTTACGTAAAGTGTGTCCAATCCATTTCCATCTTCTTGTTGTTATCGTTCTTTCTATTGGTTCTTGTCTTGTTCTTTTCCATAACTCTTTGTTGCTGATTGTGTTTGGCCACTTTATTCCAATGATGTTTCTAAGGCACCTGTTCATGAAAACTTGTAATGTTTTTGTTGATGCAGCTGTCAGTCTCCAAGTTTCTGAACCATAGAGAAGTATAGATTTTACGTTTGAGTTGAAGATCCTGATTTTGGTGTTCGATCTGAGAGCTTTGCTCCTCCAGACTGGTTTTAGGATAGCAAAGGCTTGTTGAGCTTTTCTTTTTCTGGATTGGATATCTTCATCTGTCCCACCTGATGTACTGATTACACTTCCAAGATATGTGAATTCACGGACATCTTCAATTTCAGCATCTCTCACTTTGGTTTTGTTAAGTTGGTTTGTGTTTACCCTCATGGATTTTGTCTTTTTTGCATTTATGTATAGTCCTACTTGTTTTGCAGTTGTTTCAAGGTTGGCTGCTTGCTTTTGTGAATCTTCATGGCGATGGGAAAGCTGACAGATATCGTCTGCAAAGTCCAGGTCTTCAAGGCATGACTGTAATGTCCATTTAATACCCAAAGGAGTATTGTATGATTTCCGACTCACCCAATCTATCACTATCAGAAAAAGGAGAGGGGAAAGTAAACATCCTTGTCTGACACCGGTTGATACAGGAAATGGATGTGTCAGAGTCTCTGCATGGCTCACTTGACATGTAAAACCGTCATAGAGCTGTTGGATGACGGATATGATTTTCTCGGGTATTCCATAATGTCTAAGAATGTTCCATAGTACTTGATGGTCTATACTATCAAAGGCCCTCTCGAAATCTACAAATGTTAAGTAAAGGGATGTCTGCCATTCAATGGTTTGTTCGATTATGATTCTTAATGTGGCAATTTGGTCAATACATGATCTCTCCTGTCTGAAACCGGCCTGTTCGTCTCTTAGTAACTTATCAACTTCTTTCTTTAACCTCTGTAGGATGATGTGACATAGGACTTTGCTAGGAATGGAAAGCAAAATAATTCCTCTCCAATTGCTACAGATTGATTTGTCGCCTTTCTTTGGTACTTTAATGAGGATTCCTTTACGCCAGTCATCAGGTATATGTTCGTCATTCCATATTTTGTTAAGTAGTTGGTGAAGTTTATCAATACAGATGTTATCCATTGCCTTTATAGCTTCAGGGGGTATGTTGTCGATCCCTCCTGCTTTTCCATTCTTTAGTTGTTTTATTGCAGCGTTGACCTCTGTTCTAGTTATATCTCCTGTCTTGATATTCAGGACCTGTCTCCCTTCAATGGTAGGTGGGTCTGTTGGAGAGGGTCTGTTCAGCACTTCTTCAAAATGATCTTTCCATCGTTTTAATTGATCTTCAATCTTTGTTAACACATTGCCATTTTTATCTTTGACTGTAGCACTTGAGTTTGATCTTCTTCCACTTAGTTGTTTTGTGGTGTTGTAGAGAGATTTTATGTCTCCTTTGCTACATGCAATTTCTGCTTCTTGTGCTAGTTGTTCAACATAGTCTCTTTTATCTTGTTTACAGTTCTTCTTCACTTCTTTGTCTATCTCTCTATAAAGGTCTTGTGTTTGTCTTTTTTGTTGTCTTGTGATGGCATTCAAGACTTTTTCTTTTGCTTTTCTACGTTCTTCAACCTTAACCCATGTATTATCTGACATCCAGTTTTTGCGTTTATACTGCATGTATCCTAATGTTTCCTCGCATGTTTCTAGTATTACATTTTTTGTCTGTTCCCATGTGTTGTTAATATCATTCTCCTCTATATCCAGGTCGCTAATAGCTGAGAATCTATTTTGAAGAGATATTTGAAATTCTTCTCTTATGTTTGGTAGTTTCAGCTTCCCAACGTTGAACTTTCTTCTTTTGACAACTGATTTTTTTTGGGCTAAAAGTTTCATCTTTATTGACCCTATAACTAGGTGATGGTCTGATGCTGCATCTGCTCCTCTTTTTACTCTTACATCTTGCAGTGAAGACCTCCATCTTTGAGAAATAGATATGTGGTCTATTTGGTTTTCTGCATTTCCTGCTGGTGACACCCAGGTTACCTTATGGCAATTCTTGTGTTTGAAGAGTGTTCCTCCTATGACAAGGTTGTTGGTGGCACAGAAGTCTGCAAACAGTTCTCCATTTTCATTTATATTTCCTATCCCATGAGGACCAATTTCTCTCTCCCTTCCCTTTCTTTCTGATCCTACCTTAGCATTTAGGTCACCCATGAGTACCAATAGGTCTCTTTTTGGCACTTTTTCTATAGTTGTTTGTAATGAGTGGTAGAAGTCTTCCTTTTCACAGTCATCTGCGCCATTGGTTGGGGCGTATACTTGTATCAGGGTGGTTTTTTGAAAACGTGAGTTAAAGCGTGCTGTGATAATTCTTGGTGAGATGGGATTCCATTCCAGCAAAGCTGATTTAGATCTTTTTGATATTAGAAATCCAACTCCCTTTTCATGTGGGTCATTTTGATTGATGTTTCCGGAATATATGATTGTGTGACCTGTTTAAATTTGTCATACCTGATGTGTTCCATCTAACTTCGCTTAGTCCTAGAATTTCAATCTTGTATCTATCCATCTCTTTTGCTACTTGTGCACATTTACCACTTTGGTACAGTGTTCTTACGTTCCATGTGCCTATTCTGGTGGTGAGTTTGTTTGAAAACAGCTCCATCGGCCTTCGCGTCATCTGCTGTTTTCGATTAAAAACATGTTCTTCCTCCAGTCTGTGACGAGAAAGAGTAGTGGTTATTGTAGAGTCAGAGTTCTTTTAATAGGAATTTTCTATCGTATCTTAATATTAAAAATAATGTGTTCATTAATTCTTGATAACCGTACAATAATAATTTACTGTGATTGTAATTTTGAATGTATAATTGTTCACAAAGTTTTCATGTTGTTTGCGGTTTTGCTATCTTTTATTTTGGAAGACAAATGGAAGAAGGGATAAATAATAAATGAGTACAGACATGCACCGATCAAAGAACATGTAGTTTACTAGGAAACATGTTACATGTATCAATTAAGTGTCATGTTGACCTGGAATATTAATTTGGCCGGCACAATCCGGCAATACTCTTTTTTTACGATGCTATACAGGACATCGCATTTTCACACGATAAATACAATATTAAATATTTTCCTTGTATCTCTTGTATTATTCATGTTTAACTGTTTTGCCTTTGAAATTTATATAAAAGTATGCCGTATAAAGCCTAGAAAAATTAAACGCAGCAAAACAAAAAGAAATTAACGAAATTTATTCCATGCATTAAAATTCTCTGGTGGCGTTTTAATGGAACATGGGCATACATGTATATTATCAAGACAAACTTCTTCGTCGAATGAATTGTGAAAATCAGCACGATATAGGCAATGGTTTTGAAATTTCCCTGCAGTATTCTTTTATATGGCCTACATTCTGGTTAAATAATGTGTGATCCCTCACTCAGGAGGATATCCACGGATAAGGATTAGCAATAATCCGATGGATGCGTTATAAACGAATCACGTCATTAGATTAATTACGTCATTAACATGTAGTGCACTTTTTGCGTACTTTTTCATCTTTTTAAGTTTTTGATTTTTTTTTTGCGCTTTTTCTAATCCGTTCTTTGTAAAGGTATTTGAATAACTTCTATCTTCTATATTTTATGTATGTAAAATTTTATTTTTATTATATTCTTACAATTTTGGAAAGTAAAATGCTTTTAAAAAACTTTAGGCAGTTTAGGAAAGTAAGCCTAGAATATATAAATATACTAAATGGCCTACTGCAATAGCGTCGGGAAAAAAGAGTGGATTTGAAACTCTATAGTTCTAAATATTATATAATTTTATATATATTTATAAACGCATCCTTACATAATTTTATTTTCATAAATTTCATAAAAAAGCTCCCCTTTCATATCTTTTAATATTGGTAAAAAAACGCGCGAATGTTTCAAGACGGAGGAATTAAATTTATCACAAAAACGGCGACGTCATAGTACATTACGTAGTTCATAACATCATTTCAATCGGATGAATCGGCCCTTTGTTTGGCACTGAAAGGAGTATGACTTTGGGCCGATCATCGGCCCTATGGCACAGAACTCGTTAAACGAATTCAAGAAAACTTACCACATACATGTACCTATAAACATATAAATATGGGACTCAACAGACAAAACTAAAATTAAGAATCTAACCTGTAATCACAGATTTTGTGTTCGACAGAACTAAATATATGTCTGGTGACACTTTCGAATAAAAAAGAATAGTTTATCTTTGTTGGAAAACATCATATTAGGTCTAATATTTATTGTGCCAATACAAACTTCACTACATAAAAAGCGTGTCATGAAAGGGTTAATAGAGATATATGAACAAACAAAAGTTAAAAAATGAGATCACTACTTTATTGCCATGAAATAAATAATAATATGACCTAAATTGGGAACCGGATGGGGTTTGCAGAAGAGTGCAAAATAAAGGACACAAAACATGAATAATAGAGAATAATAAGCAAAAATAATCAAGACTAGAGAATAATGGGGTGCTAAAATATAAATAATAGGGAACAATGGGCAAAACAAATAAAGCATAGAGAACAAGAATGTGTCCCCAGTACACGGATGCCCCATCCGCACTATCATATTCTATGTTCAGTGGACCGTGAAAATGGGGATAAATCTCTAATTTGGCATTAAAATTTGAAAGATCATATCATAGGAAACATGTGTACGAAGTTTCAAGTTGATTGGACTTCAACTTCATCAAAAACTACCTCGACCAAAAACTTTAACCTGAAGCGGGACAGACGGACGAACGGACGGACGGTCACTCACAGACCAGAAAACATAATGCGGCATAAAAATGGTATAACAAATACCGAATAAAGAAATAAAGTACCACCATCCGAACCCTCCTAAATGCTGTTGACATATATAAATATGACACATTCACAAATACTATATACATATTGGACATTCAGTATAAAAATGAAGAAACATATAATACATTATCCATTTTTTAAGTCTAACTTCATAAGTACAAAATTGACCATATTAACATTTTGAAGCACTTTTATCTACATAAATATATCAGTGGCGGATCCAAGGGGGGGAGGGGGGGGGGGGTGATCAATGCATTTGAATGGGAACATATAGTTGGAACCTCCCCCCCCCCCCTTTGTTTAAGGTTAGGAACATCCCCCCTTTTTGAAAATGGCTGGATCCACCACTGTATATTTAACAGCTGCATTATTGTTCTTTTGGACATTACAGTCGATTTACATTATAAAAATAAATATTGCATTTTGCTCATCATGACCACTAAATAGATTAGTGGTCTATGACACGCATCTACTTTTGTTCCTTAATCATCATTCCATAAAGTACAATGATCTTTTATTTTTCTTTACATTTTAGTCGCACCATCAACAGTAGACGGTGTTGTTCCATTACTTATTGTTAGTATTGTTCGATGTCCATTTGGAGGAGTTCCATTTCTAATTCTTACAGCTGCAGAAGTTTCCGGTGTTTCATGAACACCTTTGTCTTGATATTCATTTTCAATTGTGAATGACTCGTTTTCATATGCCATTTTTGTGTATCCTAAAAAAAGATTTTGTACATTAGAAATTCTTATATATATATAAAAAAAAATTGAATAGAAGACTTTACCATTTTAAACACCGATTTGGTTTGACTAGATTTGAATAATTAACCTGTTTAAAATATTTTGCTTTTTTAATAAATGCACTTCGTCTTGAAAAAATGCAATCAGACATTCCTGTTTAAGAAAAGTTGACTTTATTCTAGTGATTTGAGTTATATATGTTAATATTTAATAAAAAGAAATTACATATTTCTAATGGTGGCCCAAATTTCGACCCACTTTACATATCCTTCCTTTTAGATTTAATTTTAAATTGTTTCATGTCTCAATATTCCTGAAATATTTGCCATTGGACGTAAAACAAACTACAATAAATGCAGTAATGTTTGATGCTATATAATTACGATCTTCAAATATATTTAATTTCATACCTTTAGCTTTTTCTTTATTTGTTATTTAACCATTTACATATTTTTAACAGCTAAATATGTTAAGGTTCTTGGAATAATATTCTGTCACACAAAATTGTGAACTTTTTGCAAGAAAAACAAGCTGATTACCTTGAGTTACAACCATGGGTTGTGTTTCTAAGATTTGTATTAACTTCTCTATATGTCCATGTCCATAGGCCTCCACAGGATAGGCAGGCTCATTATGTTTAGGAATATCTAAACCTAAGTATAGAAAAAAAACCATACTTGAATCATATTAGAATGAAATTCAAAACAGTGTGGCTGTGGCCATTGATTGACACATTAAAATCATCCATTGACTGGGACAATTTAGGTGAACGTTTGTATGTAACAACCACTGCTCACTATGTACTTTTTAAAGACACTTAAACTATGGGGTCACCAAAGGTTCTCAACACCTTAATAAAGTAATTCGAAAAACTAATCAGAAATAACACGATGTTTTGATTTATATCAATTATATAAATCAAAACATAAAGGTTATTCCTGATTAATTTTTTGAATTATTTTATAATTAAAGGCGTAAAGAAACCTTTGGTGACCCCCAGTTTAAATGTCTATCGTAGGTACGTCATGAACGGTGGTCGTTACAGACAAACGTTCATGTAAATTGTCCCAGTCAATGGATGATTTTAATGTGTCAATCAATGGCCACAGCCACACTGTTTTGAATTTCATTCTATCCCCTTTAGAAACGAAAAGAGGTTGATTATGGGAGTTACTTTCACAGTGGGGGATCCAGGGGTTCCTGGGGTTGGGACACCCCCTTTTTGACGATCAATCATTATGCTTCTGAATTGGGACATATTGTTGGAACTCCCCTTTTATCCTGGGTTGGAACCACTATTTTTTTTTTAAATGGCTGGATCCACCCCTGCTTTTAGATAAAAGTTTGACTTGAACATTATGACATATGCATGATTATACCATATTACGTGAGTAATATAAAATATGCTATCTTGGTATTCATAAGACCTGTACCTATCTTAAGTCTGACTAGAAGATAATTGAAAATAAAAAGACCACTAATGAAGACATCAAGTATGTGAAATTAAATGAATATTGATATTATTCACCTTAAAACAAATAAAATATTATGAAGAAATCTCACCTTTATCTTCGATTTCCCGAGATACTCTAAGCACACCGAAACATTTAAGGATACCAAATATCAGCAGGGAAAATAAAGCTGACCAGACTATAATGGCAGCCAATCCAGCAAACTGCCATCCAAGTTTCTGTAAAATATTACAAATATTTTTTTTACAAGAATATTTTTAAATAATCTAGACGATAATGAAAACACAAGAAACGTGAAGATACATTCATGTTTAATAGTATATTAAAATCATTAACATTTAACTTCATTCAATGGAAAACTGGAATACCATCGTCACAGAAGACGTAACTTATAATCAATAAACAAAGGAAGAATATTTGTCCCCATTTTATTTACTTCTATACTTTTACATTTGTAAATATTGCAATTTAGTATGAAATGTGGTAATTATCTTCCATTCCTTTCATCAGTTGTTTTTATTACATTTAATATGGCTATTAATTTCTTGTTCATCGAATTTGAAGTTAGACTGTTGATTTTGTATATATATTTAGAGTTTTCGACATTGATTATTTCTTCTACCTATATATCCACGTGCATAGTTTTTATTTTGTTTAGTTTTATAAACATACTACACATAATAAAAAAGCTAAACATCAATATTCAATGTCATTTAATGTTTAACATTCATGCAACTGCTTTAGAAACAGGAAGAAAAGAGAAGCTCGTCTAGCTTTTAAAGTTCTTTTGTACGTACCATAGTGAGTACAGTCATATAGATTGATTATGTACTACAGTTTAACACTGAATTTCAAACATTTATTTAGTTATTTTAATTCAAAAACATGAACTTGAATTAACTCAACGTATTCCCGAATTTTGCTCAATCTGAAGTTTAATCTGTTGTGTTTTGTGACTTTTTTTCCTTTCGTTGTTTTTCCTTTCTGATATTGAATAATCTGAAAATATGCTTACCAGACCCGATTTTCGGTCCCAGTTAAACAGTATACCGTCATCTTTATCCAGGAAAGCAATCAGGACAACACCGGTAATACCTCCTCCAAAATGTACTGACAAAAAATAATAGTCTATTTTAGGCAATCAATTAAACAAAACTCTTTGACGCTCTAAAAATCGTCCATTTATTCATTCTATATATTTTGGGCATTATAGTTATTAAAAAGATTATGTTTGTTCACGTAAGATTCAAACCTAACCAAATTAGAGGAAATGTAACACTAAAATCACAGGAATCTGAAAATTCTTTCAAAAATAAGGTATTGGGACATATCAAAAATTGTCGGATAACTTTTAAAAAGATTTTATTTAGTTGCACAATTATCTTTGAGATGCCCCCTTTAACTTACCATTGTTAGAATTTCCGATTTCTGTGCTAAAGTGTATTTAAACGGTTATAAAAGAAAAAGTTTACTCCTATACATTAATGTAGCAATGAAAATCAGATTTTAAATAAATGTCATTACAACTGTTTCATAGAAAGTAAACTATTTAAAATTCACAATCCCTTAAACAGTCCTTTTCATTCGCAAGATGTTACACTAGCCACATCATGAATAGTGAGGACTTCGCTAAATCTCTATCCTACAAATGTACCTGCAACTGCGTCTAAAGGATCGTCGATGTTAAGTTTTTTCATGACTGTGGACCATAAAGTATAAGACATAGCTGCAAACAAGCCAAGCACAGCAGCACTCCAAGGATGCATCTGATTACATCCAGCACAGGCAGCAACCTAAGTAGAAAAAGAACAATAATTACGCAATTTTTACTAGATATTGTTATAATGAATTATAAACTAAATTTCGCCTCTTAATATACATATGTATAAATGAACGAATTTAGAAATTCAACTTTCGTCCTAGTATATTGTGTTTCTTTGTCGGTGTCCTTGTAAATGACGTCTTGATCGATTAGTATCCTCAAAATGATTTATAGACCCACCAATATAGTCATTATGACTTCTGGACCAATCAATATCGGGAAAATCAAAAGGTTCCAACATTGAAGCAACACTTCGAACTATGTCCGCTGCACTCGTGTTCGCTGTGAATAATTTTTTGTAATCAGTGAATAATTTTTTTGTTGAAAAGTATGAAAATATTACCATTCCCGTTAAAGCTCCGTTGATGGTGACAAGTAAACTCCAGGTATTTCCAAATATATGTAATCTGTTAATGATGAGCGAACCGAAAGCGGCAAAGGAAGCAGATATTATTGTATTGACAACAGAAACAGCTACTGCAGCGCCATCTCCCTCAGAACTAATTGTGAGTTGTGATCCACCATTGAAAGCCAAGAATCCAAAGAATAAGATAAAACCTCCCAGAGCAGCAATCTAAAAAAATGTGTAAAATAATCTGTGTAGCATGATAACCTTTTCAGTTCTACAAATCAAATAAACAAATTGTAAATTTCTTTTTACTTTATTGCATACTGTATATACATTAAAAAGTCAATTTATATTTAAGAATTGAATGCTGCTTTTTGTAACTTTATTGGGGTGTAAAAGCGTTGACCGAAGTACATTTTGTATGAAGCGCGGAAGCGCTTCATACTAAAAATGTGCGCACGGTCAACGCTTTTACACCCCTATAAAGTTACAAAAAGAAGCATTCAATACTTATAATTACATTTTTGTTAGCTAGAATCATGAAAACACGATTTTTATCAAGTTTTCATTTAATTTACCTGTGCACTTTATTGTGGGACCTGGTGTCATCATGAATGATAAATGTTATTGTCTAATACAATTGTTTCAGGAATAGCACGATATGTGCAGTTGGCCAATCAGAATAACGTATTATAATGAAACATACATCTAATGTAATTATTAAGTAGTGCAATGTGAATTTGTGTATCTATGATTTTTTTGTCCCTTTAAACAACACTATATAAACTGTAATAAAATTAACGGTACCAATTTTCTTGCACCAGATGCGCATGTAATGGTATCTAGACAGATTTTTTTTTCTCAGGTATTTAAAAAATTGAAATCACCTTAAAGTTTTGTTTTTGTTACAATTTAATATCAGATATTGATAAAAGTTTGTTTTTTCTCTCAATATAGTTGATAATTTGTATAAGACACTGATAACCTACTGGCACGGAATGTCCTCGCAGATTTCCAATAACATTAGAACCTTTCTGGAATCTACCAATTCTTGGTCCTAAAAGTGCAGCGCCGATAAAAGCACAAACACCACCCAGAACGTGAACAACACCACTGCCTGCAAAATCCTGAATAAAAAGGTAAAAACAAGTTTAGGACATCTTTACCATGAGGGTCTGGTTGGGATCCAAAGAATAGAGAATAATGGACCACATCTACGGAAAAATGGACCCAAAACATAAAAATAGAAAAATAGGACAAGATTAGAGAATAATGAATTGCTAATAACTGAAGATTAGAGAATAATGAATTGCTAATAAATGAAGATTTGAGAATACTGAATTGCTAATAAATGAAGATTAGAGAATAATGAATTGCTAATAAATGAAGATTAGAGAATAATGAATTGCTAATAAATGAAGATTAGAGAATAATGAATTGCTAATAAATGAAGATTAGAGAATACTGAATTGCTAATAAATGAAGATTAGAGAATAATGAATTGCTAATAAATGAAGATTAGAGAATAATGAATTGCTAATAAATGAAGATTAGAGAATACTGAATTGCTAATAAATGAAGATTAGAGAATAATGAATTGCTAATAACTGAAGATTAGAGAATAATGAATTGCTAATAAATGAAGATTAGAGAATACTGAATTGCTAATAAATGAAGATTAGAGAATAATGAATTGCTAATAAATGAAGATTAGAGAATACTGAATTGCTAATAAATGAAGATTAGAGAATAATGAATTGCTAATAAATGAAGATTAGAGAATACTGAATTGCTAATAAATGAAGATTAGAGAATAATGAATTGCTAATAAATGAAGATTAGAGAATACTGAATTGCTAATAAATGAAGATTAGAGAATAATGAATTGCTAATAAATGAAGATTAGAGAATAATGAATTGCTATTGAAATGAAGATTAGAGAATAATGAATTGCTAATAAATGAAGATTAGAGAATAATGAATTGCTAGTAACTGAAGATTAGAGAATAATGAATTGCTAGTAACTGAAGATTAGAGAATAATGAATTGCTAATAAATGAAGATTAGAGAATAATGAATTGCTAGTAACTGAAGATTAGAGAATAATGAATTGCTAATAACTGAAGATTAGAGAATAATGAATTGCTAATAACTGAAGATTAGAGAATAATGGGGTGCTAAAGTATAAAGAATTTAGACCAATCGACAATTAATATAAAGAATTGAGAAAAAAAATTATCTAAAAATTACAGAATACAGAAATGAAGGCCCCCAATTAATACCCTCTTAAATAGTTACCTATTGTATAGAGAGTTTAAACGATATACTAGTAAGTAAAGAAGAATTTTACTATAAGATTACCATTTCTTTAGACTGAACAAAGTAAATAGTTAAACGAAATTGACACGGTCCTCCTTCAGACGTTTCAAAGAGTCATCACGGCGGTTATTTGTAAATTCAATCTAATGTGAATGCATTGTCTTGGTATTCACTTAATAAACCTAGAGGCTCTAAAGAGCCTGTGTCGCTCACCTTGGTCTATGTGAATATTAAACAAACTGGTAAAAGATGGATTCATGACAAAATTGTGTTTTGGTGATGGTGATGTGTTTGTAGATCTTACTTTACTAAACATTCTTGCTGTTTACAATTATCTCTTTCTATAATAAACTTGGCCAAGTAGTTTCAGTGGAAAATGTTAGTGAAAATTTACAAATTTTATGAAAATTGTTAAAAATTGACTATAAAGGGCAATACCTCCTTAGGGGTCAATTGACCATTTTGGTCATGTTGACTTATTTTTAGGTCTTACTTTGCTGAACATTACTGCTGTTTACAGTTTATCTCTATCTATAATAATATTCAAGATAATGACAAAAAACGGCAAAATTTCCTTAAAATTACCAATTCAGGGGCAGCAACCTAACAACCGGTTATCCGATTCATCTGAAAATTCCAGGATAGATAAATGTTAACCTGATAAACAATTTCACCTCCTGTCAGATTTGCTCTAAATGCTTTGGTTTTTGAGTTATAAGCCAAAAACTGCATTTTACCCCTATGTTCTTTTTTTTAGCCATGGAGGCCATCTTGGTTAGTTGGCTGGGTCACCGGACACAATTTTTTATACAAGATACCCTAATAATGATTGTGGCCAAGTTTGGTTAAATTTGGCCCAGTAGTTTCAGAGGAGAAGATTTTTCTAAAAGATTACTACGATTTACGAAAAATGGTTAAAAATTGACTATAAAGGGTAATAACTCCTTAGGGGGTCAATTGACCATTTTGGTCATGTTGACTTATTTGTAGGTCTTACTTTGCTGAACATTATTGCTGTGTACAGTTTATCTCTATCTATAATAATGTTCAAGATAATAACCAAAAACAGTAAAATTTCCTTAAAATTACCATTTAAGGCGCATCAACCTAACAACGGGTTGTCCGATTCATCTGAAAATTTCAGGGCAGATAGATCTTGACCTGATAAACAATTTTACTTCCCGTCAGATTTGCTCTCAATGCTTTATATTTTGAGTTATAAGCCAAAAACTGCATTTTACCCCTATGATCTATTTTTAGCCATGGCGGCCATCTTGGTTGGTTGGCCGGGTCACCGGACACATTTTTTAAACTAAATACCCCAATGATGATTGTGGCCAAGTTTGGTTTAATTTGGCCCACCAGTTTCGGAGAAGAAGATTTTTGTAAAAGTTAACAACGACGACGGACGACGGACGCAAAGTAATGGGAAATGCTCACTTGGCCCTTCGGGCCAGGTGAGCTAAAAATGAAACAAAAACAAGTGTAGGTCAGTCAAACGGTTACCAAAGCACACAATTCAGACCCTTGTTATAACAAAAGATGGGCTACTACAGTTATTCTTACCCAAGAACAAGTGGCATATATGTGCTTTAAAACTGTAAAACGTACGAATGCAGAATGAACGATTCGGGTTGACATTTTGAAGAATATTTACAATTAACAGTGTGTGGCAACTTTTCCAAAAAGTATGGGTTAGATTATTTTTGAATACCTGATAAGCAATTTGTCCAATGTCTCCTCCATAGTCGTGTCCGTCTACCAACCATCCACTACCCCAGGCCCAATGTGTCACAACTGGGTAAATAAAGCCTAAAAATGCAGTAGAAAATATGAAAAGGTTTACACAATATGAAAGTCCATTTTATTTTTGTAGTTGATACAAATCATGATCAATTATAGGCAATGATTTCATTTAAATAAAATAATGCGAAAGTATCGTTTAACATTCAGTGAAGTTGCGATATTAGTTACTTTGTATCATGTTTTTGTAATGTTATTAGCACCAGTGTGGTATGTTCATTGACAATATATCTTGGATCCTTGCAACTCAATTTAACAATTGTTTTGATCAGATCATGGAAGTACTAGTACTCGATATTACTTCCATGTCAGATCCGACACATATAAAACCAATAGTATATATGTCTCTCGTTTGATCGCAATGTAACTAAAATAACGAAAATATCCGTAGATTAAAAGTAAAAAAAGTTTTTTTTATCTGAAGTAAAACGAAGGTATATATAAATTTTGACAAATTACCAGTGATAACGAAACTGTAGGCAAAATAAGCTATGAATTCGCATCTCTCTGCTACAGCCCCTGAGACAATAGTAGCCGCCGTTGCAGCGAATGTGTACTGAAAGAAGAAGCTGGCATACTGATCCATCGGCATATCATATGATGCAAAATATGAAGCACCAATAAATTTCTGTGCTTTCCCGCCATCGCCATAGGCAAATGCATAGCCGAAAATCCAGTAGGCAATACCAGAAACAACTGAAATAGTAAATACTCATAGAATAATATAAATACATACTAAGTATACAAGGTAAGAAGTTAAAAAAAAGGGGAAACAATTCCTTAAATGTGTGAGTTTAAGGGTCGGGTGATTGCGAGTGTGTTTCTGAAGAAAAAAATTGAACAAACAACGTAAAATAATCATGTGATAAAAAAATCAGAAATGCAAACGTTGTATTCGTATTTATATTATTACATTTTTGTATGCCAAATATCTGTAAATGATAGTGACGCAAAATTATTAAAATAACTTTTTTGTTTTAATGGTAACATCAGCTAAAACAAATGGAGTCGCGGGCATCTGTCAAAAACAAATTTCTGAGGATATCACAGTCAGTACCTAGATGAGAAACAGCAATAAAATGCCTATTCCAGAATATATCAAGATACATTGTATATCAAGATAACATATTATTTTCTAATAAACTTTAGACTGTTATCTCGTGTACATACACTTCATACCCCTTCCTTTGAAGGAACTTGTCGATAATCTTTGCCTTACTTTAAAGTTTTCCACATGTTAGGATTATTCTTTTGTTACTATTTTCTGAGTGTTTTTTATATTAACAAATAGTAAAAAAGAAGACGTATTCAGAGATTAAGGGACGACATCAAAAAGTCGATGTAGGATAGGGGGGGGGGGTCAACATTGCTGCAAGTTTTGTTAATCTAAATCGATTTTACATATATCCCTATTGGTCAATCAATTTTTCCCAAATTAAGTTAAGAGGGGGGTGTGGGGGTCAGTGAAAAAACTATGTGAATTAAGTTTTTTTTATCCTTCATTGAACTTTTGATGTCGTCCCTTACATAATCATTTGATGCTACAGTTTACTTCGCAAACTCTCTCAAAATTATCACCAGAGATGATGTTAAGACCACTATTAATCTTAACGTCCAGTGGCCACATTTAAACCATTGTTATCGGCACTTCTGATGTTGTTACTCATCATTGATAATAGCGAACAAATAACAAAGGGACAACAACACCACGTTGAACTTTTGAATGTGAAGGGGGAAAAAACATGCACCAAAATAGTCGAAATGAGCAATATTTTAAATGACGATATATGCCATTGTCAAGAACAAGCTTTCACAAAGATTCTATAAGATCTTTTTACGATTGACGCGTATTGATAGTATTATTGTATTTACAGGGGTGTGTTCAGTTACGCTCTAGTTTGCTCGAGAGTTTATTGTACTTTTCAAATTTTTATTTTATTACTTCTGGAAGCTATTAGGAAGATCTATCAACTAGAAAGTAATGTGACGGAATCAATTTAAACATCATTTCAAATAGAAACATTCAGACTAACATCCTGATCATTATCATTTCTTTGCACTTTACGCATTTTGACATTTGTGTAATTTGCACTTTACGCATTTTGACATTTATGTAATTTGCACTTTACGCATTTTGACATTTGTGTAATTTGCACTTTACGCATTTTGACATTTGTGTAATTTGCACTTTACGCATTTTGACATTTGTGTAATTTGCACTTTACGCATTTTGACATTTATGTAATTTGCACTTTACGCATTTTGACATTTGTGTAATTTGCACTTTACGCATTTTGACATTTGTGTAATTTGCACTTTACGCATTTTGACATTTGTGTAATTTGCACTTTACACATTTTGACATTTGTGTCATTGAATGTATCAAAAGTTTCTTCAAATTAATTGTATTTCAGGGGAAAAAACTCAAATGAACATTACATATAAAGATGAAATAAGTAGATGTAGTATGATTGCCAATGAGACAACTATCCACCAGAGTTCAAATAAAGTGGATACAAGCAATTATAGGCCACTTATATCAATTGATCATTTTAGACCTAGTGCGTGGTCTTTATGTTGAGTTTTGTATTTACCCAAACATGGTAATAATCACTTACAAGAATCCATAACATTCTTAATCAGAATGTTTGTGACATTTTTACTCCGTACTGCTCCAGCCTCTAGGAATGCAAATCCACATTGCATAACTGAAAAGAGAAGAATCTAAAAGTAATATTAAAGGGAAAATAAAATCTCCTTAGAATTGCACAAAGTGATATCTTTGTTTTGAAAGTTTCGTTCAAACAAGTTGCATTAGTAACCACTGAACTGTAATGACTTCCGAATACATTTGCTTGAATTTTCATTTTTTGAAGGCAAAATAAGAGCGGGTTTTTATTTTTTTTTATTTTCATCTTCTATTTGATTATTTGTAGTTTTTTGTCACATATTTTTCAATTAATTCAAACAAAACGGGTCTTGAACGGTACATTGAGAGTACCGTGCAATATAGTAAGCGTTAAAGGTTGAGGATCTTTGTAATAACTTTCGTCAGGACATGGCTTAACACAAGGGAGCATTTCAGACTACCAAATACATCAATTTCTGTTTATCCTCTTATCAATTGTCTTATTTCAGTTTTTCTAGTTCCAGTAAACCACTTAATATGTTTGGCTAAGCGATAAGCAGCAACACAATCAATGCAATTTCAAATTTGAAGCATTTTAATTGGCGAAGGAAATCAGAATGCTCCAAGACGTTGGAATTCTCTGGTAAATTATATCAGATGGTATTTCATGAACTCATACATGTTTGTACTTTTACTTTAAGGTAATTCTTTCACAGTTAACAAGAAAATTAAGCAAGGCAATGAGACGTAATTATGCTCATAGCTTTTAGGACATGGAGGCATACACACATGTGTATTTAGTGATGGGAGTTTCCGATCCGGTGCATGCCATTTGCGCGTCAAATTCATTACGTTTGAGCTCAACTTTTGATTACATTTGTGCGCATTCATGCATGAACGCGCCCTTCCGACCGTACGTCCGTACGTCCGCACGTCCGTACGTCCACACGTCCCACTTTTATGTCCGGTTCTGCTCATGAAACGCTCGACATTATTGACAAAATTTTACAAATTCTAACTCGCAATATGTGCTTTTGCATCGCCAATATGTTTTCTCTCAGCCGAATTATTTTTGAAGTTTTACATCGACATGACTTGTATCTGCACAATGCAGTATTTCCAAAAACATATTTAGAATTTATTGAATATTCCTTAGCGAATTCACCATAAAAACGCCATTGAGCAACCTTATTACTGTTTTTTCTTTTTATTTTGACTCATTTTGGGGGTTCCCTTAGCAAAATAAATCAATGGACTTTGACATTGCTTTTCGAGGGTTCCCATTTTGTATCCACAACTCATACTAAAGCCCTGATTATAATTTATTGCACTTTTCAAAACCTAAACCACGTAATGCTTTCAGCGCTTATTTTAAATTCGAATAACATTATTCTCTGGGTTTCCTTTAGCAAACAACATACTTTGTAAAATGTTTGGCTTTGCTCGCAGGCAGTTTTCCGGTTTTATACTGCATTTCGGATATTAACTTGTCAATCAAGAATTGTTACTTAAAAGGTTTTTTAGGGTTGTTTTTTTTACAGTTAAACATATCTGATTTTACATCGAATCAAGGATTAACACAACGTTAAGAAATCGTACAAAAAATCAGTTCGTTTTATAACCAAATTATCAAATCAATTATATGTAGGCCTGTACCACTAATAAAAAAAACCTAAATATATATATTGCGGATGTCATAAATGATAGAACTTCACCTATATACCTTTGACTTCAGTGTAAAGACAAGTTTTAATGCTAATGCACTTATTCACGTGGTTTTTTTTTTTAATGTTAATGCATATATTCACGTTTTTTTAAAGTTATCTTTTTTTGTTTACCCTCGAATTCGTCGTATATATAAATGCTGTTTATGAAACAGCATACAGACGAAGTTAAAACACGTGCTTGTGTACTTTCTAAAAAAAGTACTAATTAATCATATAAATTGTTAAAAAAACCAACCACTAAAGATATTTCGGGCAAATGCACTAAATATGAGATACGTTGCCAAAAATGTACTGTGCATATATAGAAGTCAATTGCTATCTCCTTTTACATGACTTCTGGTGTATATATAATAACTTACACAAAGGATGCCGTGTTCTGTTATTTTTTTCTAATTTGCAGACTGAATCTTTTTTTTAAAGTTGTAATAGGCTGTATACTGTGACTGATGCTATTTTTGATTAATTCCTGATTATGTGAGATTATGATAGAAATAAAACAGACATCTCACGGTCATAAAACTTTCGAGCATGATTTTTGTACTCAGACTCGAAAATCAACCAATCAAATTGATGGATTTCATGTTTCGAGCACGATTTTTGTGCTCCGAGCACTGAGCAAAGTTTTATGCCTGCAGGTCTTGTTATGGATGCTAGAAAGTTCAACGCTTTATAAGCTGTGGAGTCCTGTATATAATGTGTTTCAGGGAAGCTTCTTTACCCTTCTTAACATGATATGAATGATAATCAGTCCCAGTCAATTCTCCAATATATTACCATTTCAGAGATTACAGTCTTTTTTTTTGTCCGTTTAAGCTCTAAGTTACGTTCGTAAATTCTAATCCCCTGTAGTTTATAGGTCAAAATTGAAACACAAAACGTAAATATTTATTAACAAAATACCGAAATCCAAGGTAAATTGAAAAAAGGGGAAGGCCATAAAACCAGACAAAATAAAATGCTAGACTACTTGTATGACAGATGTGCCTAGTTCAGCTATATTGACAAAATTGGGAGAGCAACCAAAACAAACATAATTAGTTAACGTGACAATTATTGGAATCCAGCGGCCAAAACTGTGTAAACATACTTCAGACAAAAGAGACAGATTTAGGGGGACAGGAGGCCCGGCCCCCTTATAGAGCTTCATACATGAAAAATGTATATACTTTTTACAAGTATCACGCCAACCGTTTGCTTGTCAGGACCCCACCCCCATTTTCAAAATCCTGCATCCGCATATGAGACAACACAACTGACTTATAATACAAATTTAAACAAACATACAAACAAATCTGACAAAGACGACAACAAAAACTTTTTTGTAGTTGAAAGTACATTAAACACCATAATATTTATGTACACCTTCCCGATAAAGTACAAATACAGAAACAAATACAAAATATGTTCATACTTTTGATATTACTTTTTAAACATTACCATGTACTTCAACACAAATCACACACAGTTAAATACATATATTTTCTTTTAAGTGTTATTTTAAATTAAGGACACCACCTATAACCTATCATTTCAAGAAAAAAAATGATCAAGACTTGTTTTCTACATGATTACCCATTTGAGTCGCTAACTTATATTTTCTTTTAAAGTGCTGAATTTTTATTTTTCATTTTTAAGGTTTATGTAAGGTGACACCCCTTTTGTGGGAAAAATTTGGTTGATAATATAGGGAATCATTGAAGCATGAGTGGAGCACCCCCCCCCCTTTATGTCATTCAGCGCCCCCCCCCCCCTTTAGGAAAAGTTCTGGATCCGCCACTGAATTCGAATATAAAAGTTTCAAAAAAAGAGAAATTGAATATATTCCCAAAAAATTAAATGTTATTGTTGAAAAGATATTGCAAATTTTTGAATGTTTTTGTTTAATAAAATTTTGCATTGATATACATATTCGTAACCTTGTACATGTATACGTATCGGAAACGCAATACTTTCAGTATACTATTGGTGTTTGTTAGGAATGTCATATATACCGATTTTTATATATATATAACCATTTATAGTTTGTTCATGTATATAAATACTGAAAATTTGAAGAGTAAAAATATATCAAAATTGGGATAAAGACACATCCAACCATTTAGCCTAGTCAATCTAGCTCTAAAATCACTCAACCTCCAACTAATTGCAACACAAGCTTTTTTTAGTGAAAACTATAATATAGACTTGTACTAACAACATACTAAAACTATACATCGATATGATTTGCGGAAAAGGTTATTTTGGGTGAAATATGGGGTTTTTAGAGAAAAAATGCTGAAAACTGGAAAAGAAGAAAAATTATTATTTATTGTTGCATTTTTAGACCTAAAGCTTGTGGAAGACAGGAAACCTTATCTCAATAGACTATAAAGTAGTCCATTAGCTATTATTATTCATATTGAAGTAATTTTGAGGTGAAATGAGTGATTTTTAGTGAAAAAACATCGAAAACTGGAAACGCAGAAAATCTCCATTGTTAATGGTTAATATTTTTGAAATTGATCTATAAAGAAAAAAGAACATACTATTTTATGTTTATTTTGTGAACTCCTTTAGTTATCAGTATCAATATTTGGGTAATTTAGTTAAATATATGTTTTGAGACAGAAAATCCAATAACTGAAATTGAAAAAAAATCTTGGTTATTGGTGGTTAAAACTTTTGAATTGGGATATAAATAGTAAATACTTTCTGATGTTTATCGTTAGAAGTCCCATAGAAATTAGTATTAAAAAATGTAATTCTTGTGTAAAATATGATGTGTACAGTAAAATTGTGAAAATGGAAATAAAAAGCTCGGTTATTCATGGTTATTCATGGTCAAAACTTTTAACATAGGATCTTTATAGACAGACTTTATTATCTTATGATTATATGCATATGTATTCCTCTTACCAATTTTTTGTGTGAAATATCTTATTTTACAAACTAATTACAAAATAAGAATGAGTTCATAGTACATGGATGCCCCACCGCACTATCATTTTCTATGTCCAGTGGACCGTGAAATTGGGGTCAAAACTGTAATTTGGCAAAATTAGATAGATCATATCACAAGGAGTATGTGCACTAAGTTTCAAGATGATTGGACTTCAACTTCAACAAAAAACTACCTTGACCAAAAACTTTAATAGAAGCAGGGCAGACGGACGAATGAATGAACGGACGCTCAGACTGAAAGACATAGTACCCCTAAGTGAGGGGCATAACAAATAAAAAAATAAAGTTTTGGTTACTTCCAGTTTAATTTTTAAAAACGTAAAGTCGAGAATGGAAACAGGAAATGTGTCAAGAGAAAACAAGTCCCCTGTTATCGGTCTTCGACATAGCAAGTAATTTCGGCACACGATGGTGGGCTTCAGCTGACCCCCTTAATTATTGTGTACATTAGTTCAGCGAAATGGAAACCAGTCTTGAAACTCCAATACATACACATGAACCAAAATTATCAACTTACAACAAAAACCATAAATGCAAGACAAACTAAGGCTAGGGGTTCCTGACTTGGGATCAGTGTAATAATGTGGCTGGGAGAAAAACATGTTGTTTGAGAATTTACTCTCTCATAGTTTCTCTAGACAATGTAGAATAGATAAACACACAGTAAAACTCAGTTTTTAAGAAATGCATTTTATGGAAGTTTGAAATTGCTATCCTTATGTAACTGTTATGTATTTATAGTAATTACATATGTAGCTATATTAAACCAAAAATTAGATTGTGTTAAAAAATAACTGTGAATCAGTTTTGTTACTGCCTTTGATTTTGTCATGTTAATTGCTGGAAGAGTTATTTTTCTAGTGTCATTGCATCGTCATTGATTGTAGTCCTTTTTTGTGTTTTTTTTTCCATCAGCTACTTTTTCACCATTTGAATTGCATAAAGTCACAGTTAAACTCAGACCAATTTTACTTAGCAAGCTCTATCAATATCCAGGTTTAATTTCAGATATGTATGCTTTTTAATTTTTTGGAACATACACTAGTTCACTGAATTAGCATGAAATGTAGAAATTGTTTAAGGCAATTTCAAGAGAAGCTTTGTCAATATAATAATAATTATACCTCAAGAGCTTAAATTTAAATAGCAATTGTACCAAAGTTGTCAAATTTTAGATGTTGAAAATGAGATAACGGCCGACTGTTGAATGAATTGATGGGATCATTTCCTGAAGTGTTAATAGTAACAGTGCATTGGTAGATCCAGGGGGTTCCGGGGTTGGAACCTCCCTTTTTTTAGCTGATCAATGCATTTAAATAGGGACATATAGTTGGAAACCCCCCCTCTTTTTGGCCTGGATTGGAAACCCTCCTTTTTTTAAATGGCTGAATCCACCCCTGCAGCGCCTTTTGTGTGTACCCTGTAAACCTGTATGTGGTGGTCTGAAACATTAATCAAAGGACAATGACAAGGAACTAAAATGGGTTGTCTGCTGTATGAAATATTATGGTCAAAGATATATATGTATATAAAGAAAATCATTACCAAGTTCCTTCTTTAAGATATCTCATTGAATTAATTTAATAAAAAGAAATCAGCTTTAGCATAAAAACTGTAAAAATGTGGGCAACTTATGGCCAGAGATAGTCCTGTTAGTTGTTTAAGGTTGCTTTCTTATTGACTTTAAAAAACCTCAAATCTCTCTATATTCATAATTATACTATATTACTCATTTGAACGAAACTAAAAAAATATTTAATTAACATACACCAAAGCCTAAAGAATATAAATGTTTAGCTTTTAAGGTCCACTAAACTTTATCAGTGATCTCTTGGTAGTATGTTTGAAACCATGATTTATTGTAAAACCTTCCTATTCTAAAAACATAAGATGTTGTATGATTAGCAATAACAAAAATGTCCACAAGAGATAACAATGTTGAGGGTGTGGATGTTAACAACTAAAATAGCTCATCATTAAAATATAAAACTGTTAAGACAATGAATGGAAAACTAAATATAACAGACAGCAAACAAAAACCACCATGTACTCAAGGACCACTTACTTGTGATAATCATATTCATAGTGTGCAGGGTTAACCATGTGTGCGAGCATACACTCAGCCCTCTCATAATAAGGAACAGTTGTGAAATAGCAAACAACATAAGTGCAAATTGTAAAACTCAGTTTAAAAGGGCTCAACTTAAAAAGGTCAGCACAGAGTATATACTAAACAAATTAACAAAATGAAACTGAGTTCCAACAGCTAGTTCAAAGCTAATTACAGTTGATGAATAAATACTCTTGGCGGCGACTAAAATATAAATCTGTACACATCCGATTAGAAATCAGTGAAAAGTGGGTTCAGTATTATTATCATATATTATATTGATGTTTTGGGAGGCGACTTTCCTGGTATGGAACGTCCACCCTTGTGGGTTTAGTGTTACATCCAAAGCTTTTTGTATATGGTATGTAAGTACTGAGATCGTTGCTTATTACATGAGTAGTTTATAATTTGCTTCAGGAGCCTGGAATTTTCATTCTAACATACAATCATTTAACACTCATCATTCTTTTTTTTTTCTGAAAAACATAGTTTGATTCTAAATCTTAACATGTTTGTTCAAGAAGAAAAAAAAAATGTTTTCTTTTAAAACATGTAAAAGTTGTGGTAAAAAAATAAATTAAAAACTTTGAATTTCAAAAAATTAGTCTTGCAAAAAAAAAATCATTTTTTAATGGCCAAAAAATGTTTCGAGAACACCTCCCCCTACTAAAATTAACTTAAACACAGGGGTAGATTTCTTTCAAAAACCTAGTAAGATTGTGACTATGTTGGTTAATCTAACTCAGAAAAGTCTTCTGTTATAGGTTACATACCATTACTATTGTGGAGAATTATATCTTCGAATTGTAAAATAGTGGAACACAATCTCGGTCTATATATTTATTTAATTATACAAACTTTGAGACAGGAAAGTGATTCACTTGTAATATTATTCTTTTGAATTGACAGAATTATGCATTGTATTGTATTAATTGAACTGTTTTAAAAAATAAAGAACATTTTATGGATAAATTGTTTTTTTTCAATTTTGGCAAATAAGGGGAAGTAACTCATATTACCTTACTTTTTCTACCAAATATTTTCGTGAATTAAACCACTTTCCACAAAATATATTTTTGTATAGTTTTAGTATGTTGTTCATAGATAGTAACAGACTTGTTTTTCAGAGAAAAACCTTGTGTTGCAATTAGTTGCAGGTTGTTCACTAAATTGACTAGACTAATTTATAGTTTGTTCATGTATATAAATACTGAAAATTTGACGAGTAAAAATATATCAAAATTGGGATAGAGACACATCCAACCATTTATAGTTTGTTCATGTATATAAATACTGAAAATTTGACGAGTAAAAATATATCAAAATTTGGATAGTGACACATCCAACCATTTATAGTTTGTTCATGTATTTAAATACTGAAAATTTGACGAGTAAAAATATATCAAAATTGGGATAGAGACACATCCAGCCATTTATAGTTTGTTCATGTGCCATAATCGTACTAAAGAAAATAGTAGTTTCAGTCTTTCTTCGCCATAGGTTGATGCAGCAGTTCATCTGTCGACTATATTTTTGTTAATGCATGCGAAACATTCAAGAACGAATGTTATTAATTGCGATACATGTATGTGAAGAGGTTGTGTTTCTACAGAGAAATGCGAAGTTGACATTCGGAAAGCTGGAATCATCACGCTTGTCGGATTGTAGTATATGTGTCCAGTGGCGGATCCAGAAATTTTCATAAGTGGGGGCCCACTGACTGACCTAAGAGGGGGCCCGCTCCAGTCACGCTTCAGTGATTCCCTATATAAGCAACCATTTTTTTCCCAAAAAGGGGGGGGGGGCCGGGCCCCCTGCCCCCCTAAATCCGCCTCTGGTGTCAGTATCGAGGAAACGACTGAGTGAAAGGCCATTACCAATATATATGAAAATGACATAAAAAAAACTTGGCAACATGCTTTTTCTGTTGGTCTTTGAGAATTTGACAATCCTACTGGAATTGGAATATTAAAGAGTCTATATCATATATAGTTCTAATGTATAAATTATGCTTCAAAGAGTACAAAAAGCGGCAATATATGCAATTTATGAAAACCTTGTTTTTAAAAGATTTCTGACATATAATTTTTTGTACTACCATCTATCAAATACATAAGGTATTGATTGACTATTTCTTAAAACAAATTAATTACATATTTTTTTTGATAAACGATTTATTAAATAATAAATAATGCTACTTACAGAAAACACACATGCCCATTATAACTAAGAAAAAAATGTCAAGATTTGTGGAAATATGAATAATTTCTGTTCCTAATAGATCCGTCATATTAGACATGTTGTTGTTTGGAAAGATTACAAATTGACACTGAAGCGAACAGTTTGATGCAAAACTCTAAATACGCTTATACTTTTTATTGCTTAAAAACATCCATGGTCTAATGCAACCAAAGTTGTCAATAGTTTAAGAATAGACGACGAATTGATGGGGAGTATTTTTCCAGAAATCTGTAAATTTATATCTGAACTGAAATGGCTTTTCCTGGACTCTTATTGAGGTTATTAAAAATCAATGTTTGGTAGTCTTGTCATAGGTTTTATTCGTCGTGCATGTCAACCAATTTGTTTAATTCTAAATTAATCCTAGTAAAAATCTTGTCGTTATTTTGATAAGAATTATCTAACATATCTCTTATTGTGACTTTGCTTCATTATTAGGTCAAAAATAAGTTTGGAGACTGATTGATTTTGTTCAGTTCTTAATCATACTCGCGGCAGTACTTAAAAATCGTAAATGTACTTCATTTTATTGGGCTTCTATAATACTAAAATTACGAGGTCCAATTTGTCAGCCGTCATCGGGTAAAAAACGACAAATCAAAGAATTCAACTCTATATATAACTAATATAGGACAATGGTGTAGATTAAAAATTACACCACTTCAGACCCTTTTGTTTTCAGCACAATTAATATTGCCAATATTAACAAGTTCCGGGTCGAATCCGATACCGATACAAATAGTATATTCAGCTATTACCTTATCTGTACGTTCCGCATTTGACAGGCGCACCATCAAACGGTGTATTTAGGATTTTGCTATATACACGGGTCATAATCAAAGGACTGACACTACTAAATTCAATCATTGTCAAATTGTTCCCTATTGTAGTTTTATTCAGCAAGACTTTCTAAGATAACTAATATAGGACAATGCTGTTGATTAAAAAATACTCCATTCATGGATAGCCAGGACCTTTTGTTTTCCAAATAATTAATATTTCCAATAATTGATAACTTCCAGGTCGACGGGTTCAAACAGAAAGATTTGAAAGCAGAGAAAACTGTGTATCTTATAATCGACATGACTTATCAGATGACAATACCAATTACTAAAATAAGGCTTAGGCATACTTATATACTTTAATTCAGTCACGGACCCGCGATATCACGGGTGTGTACTTGTATATGTTTAAAGTTATAGCAACAAAGTATTTTGCTTGTGTATGGGGATCTATAAAGGTCTACTTTGAGGGCCAAAAAGAAAATTGGGTTATCTTTATAAACATAGTAAGCAGAAAATTTGACCGTCTGGTCTAAATAGATATAAAATTAAAATAACACTTTTAAATT
>JAHUZM010000262.1:0-55320 GCA_019925275.1 Mytilus edulis | reverse complement strand
AACCAGTACGAAATTAATAAAATATTTTGTTTATGTAATACCAGGTAAACAAATACAGCCTAGGTAAATTTTAAAATTGTTTGTATGCACATTGAACGACAAATCTATGTGACGTATAAAATTTTCTGACGTCAGACACACAAATCAATGAATGAGTTTGTAGATAGATGTTTGTGTGTTCTGTTAAATTGTTCCTTTTAAATTGTTATACGATGATGAATGATGTACCCATATTTGACTACTTTATTTATTGTGTCTGTTTAGTTAACGCATCAATGTAAATATAACGGAACTTGATGAGACTGTCATCAAAGTAAGAGGGTTAGCGCTATAAAACCATGTTTAATCCACCATTTTCTACATTTGAAAATGCCTGTACCAAGTCAGGAATATGACAGTTCTTGTTCATTCGTTTT
Organism: Mytilus edulis; assembly: GCA_019925275.1. Lineage (NCBI taxonomy): Eukaryota > Metazoa > Mollusca > Bivalvia > Mytilida > Mytilidae > Mytilus > Mytilus edulis. The sequence continues at coordinate 54,904 of JAHUZM010000262.1, read as the reverse complement.
TGATGCGTTTTGCCATGTGATTATGGACTTTCCGAATGGCTTATCCTCTAAGTTCAGTATTTGTGTGATTTTACTTTTTAATGAATTTATTTTTGAAGGACACATCTGTTATAATTGTGCAGATATTAGCCATCCGAGATTTTGTAACCATGTTGAACAGTGCAATATAGGACAGGTAATCCATATAACTATTTAATAATTTCTGCATTTGCAGGGCAGATTACATGTTGTATTTGTGTTCCGGCCGTTAAGAATCAATTGTTAGTATGTACATCATTCCCATGATATACGATGAATCTTAATCTAATGGCGTAAAACTATGAGATTTGTTTTTGTACGTCAAATGTTTCGGTCGGGGCAGAATACGATAAAGCTTTAGGGTTCTACATGGTGATTAAAATACGAGGCTAAAAATTATGACTCAAGTTACTATCGTGGGTTTGAATTTTTTTCATTTTGTGTGTTTATCACTCTTACGCCTTCATCAAAGGGCAATATTCTTTTTTAATATACTGAAAACACTTTGATTTAAAAGTGTGCAATACATTGTATGTTATTTGAAGGACAATTGTAAAAAGAAATAAGCCATATATCAAGATAGTTTACCATCAACAACAACAAAAACGACGGAAATGATGAAGAAATTTAAATCTGCAAACCTCCGTCATAGCGTGTGTAAATTATTCCGGCAAACTTTGGGCTCAGTCGGTTGTCGGGTGTCCAATATAATGATTGGATAATATAAGAAATATGCATACAGTATAATAAAACGTTTTAGTAACAGACTGAATATGGATGTTTATATGCACTGCCACATTATTTTGAATAGTGGAATTTAAAAATTGCTGTCCTTTTTTGTTTTCTATTCCCTTTTCTCCCTTTTTTGTATATACATATATGGTTTGAATGACTTGATCTCATAAACATGTTTAACCCCGCCGCAATTTTGCGCCTGTCCCAAGTCAGGAGCCTCTGGCCTTTGTTCGTCTTGTATGATTTTTAATTTTAGTTTCTTGTGTATAATTCGGAGTTTAGTATGGCGTCCATTATCACTGTACTAGTATACATATTTTAGGGGCCAGCTGAAGAACACCTACGGGTGCGGGAATTCTCGCTACATTGAAGACCCATTGGTGGCTTTCGGCTCTATGGTCGGGTTGTTGTCGCTTTGACACATTCCCCATTTCCTTTCTCAATTTTATTATTTAAGTACACTAAACTAGATATTTGTAGATGTGAATAAATTCTAACGTTTAATCCAGCTGCATTTGTTTGCTCCTGTCTTAAGTCAGGAATCTGATGTTCAGTACCAAAATGTAGTTGTCGAGTGATGTGGTTCATAATTGTTTCTCATTTCTCGTTTTTTTTTATTATAGGTTAGACCGTTGTTTTTCCCCGCTTGAATGGTTTTACATAAGTAATTTTTTGGAAGCCCTTTATATATTGCTGTTCGCTGTGAGCCACGGATCCGTATTGAAGACCGTATCTTGACCTGTAATGGTTTACTTTTATGAATTGTGACTTGGTTGGAGAGTTGTCTAATTGGCACTCATACCACATCTTCCAATATCTATTTACTTTTACGTACTTGTTTGCCTTCTAGAATTGTTATGCATATTGCATTGTATTGCCTGCTGAACTATACTAGTCAACAGAAGAAAGAATACACGACTTTGGAATCAAATCAATCAAAAAGTATCTAATATAAAACAAAATGAGATTGATTTTAAATATTCAATATGCTAAGCAAGTTATGTTCATGTTGTAAATTATTGGTTAAATATTTTTTTGTGTTTTTTTGTAATTTTTGAAATCTCAAAAAAAACAAACTAAAAAAAAATATGTTTACATCTCAAATCATTGCTTTAGATATGAAAACACCACACCGTATTTACTCAATATACTGTATATGGTAAATGAAAGGATAATGTGTACAGTTTACCGATTTCTTATGGGGCCAAAATTTCGCTTTACAAATAAACGAAGAGAAACTGTAAAATGTATGGCAAACATTGTCTTTACATTTAAATAAGAGGTTGGCATCATTAGTTGTAATTTCTTTTTTTTTTAAATTGTGTTTAAATTTCGTAAACAAAAATAGTTTCGCCCAAATGTTTTTTGTAAACGGATTTATAGTTCCGTGGTCATTCGGTATAACAATCATCAATATTGGTCGTGTATAATGAAAGAACACAGGACACTTTTAATTTGCAAAACACTCATTTGCAAATCCGCCGCCGCCTCAAATATGAGCTACAGAGTCATGTATATAACCAAAATGTGCGGAATTACATGGGATTCAATAGTTTCATTGGTTTTCTACTGTTACTATAATATTTAATTTGCTATTTAATTTATAAAAACATGGGATTGTCAATATCACATGGGACAGGGCAAAATCCCATGGGATTGACCATTATCCCATGGGATTTTTTTTGGTCCCATGGGATAATTGTAGTCCCATGGGATATTTGTTGTCCCATGGGACAAAAAAAAATCCCATGGGATTTTTAATATCGCATGGAACAAAATAAAATCCTATGGGATTCAAATTATAAATGTATAGATATAAATATACAGTAATGTGTATGTTACAATGAATGCTGTGTGGTAGTAAAAAGTTTTATATTTTTATATATATTTTTTTTTCTTCATTTTGTCTAAAACATGTTTTTTTATTTGTTTATATGACAATACAGATTATTCTTATTTTGTAATTACAGTCAAAGAGTAAAGTCCTTTCACTGAAACAAAATAATGACATGTCTAAATAAATGAAAAAATATTGTTTTGAAATCTTTGTCTTGTTTATTTTATTATGAAAAATAGAACTGAAAAAAATATTTCATATTTTGACTTAATAGTTTACTCTTTTCATGAGGTAAGGCTTTCTTTGTTATAGTTTCATTGCAATACATGAATATGCAAACAATTTGAATTATATACCTTTGTGGTGTACATAATATTATGCTTTTATTTGCAAATTTATAATTTAAGGTGGTACCTAACACTACAGGGAGATAACTCTGTAAAATCAGCTAAACGGTTTAACTACGTTGCATTGTTAAAAGAATATTAAGCTTCTCAATGATCAAAATAAGTGTTTGTCAAACTGCTATATAACCAGTGTAATTTTTCTGATAAAACGGTTGGTTCAAATTTTTTGTCAAAGGGTCAAAGTAAATGCTTTGTCAAAATTTTAGTTAAAGTGTAGGGTACCACCTTAAACACTTTTTTCTGTTAAAGTTTTAGGTTTCTTTTTTTTCACTGCTTGCTATGTACAATTATTCAGTCCACTATATAAGAGTCAAGTCAATAAATTATTTCATCAACTAGAATATTCCTTCAATTCTTGGACAAAACATTTTTAATCTGTTCTTCAAAGATCTTCCTCCGTACATCAGTCATCTTTATTGGATGGAGCGATTCAAATGAGAAGACAAAGCAAGTTTATTTGGACAACAACATACTAATATTGTTTTCATTCGTTCCTCTTTTCAATTGATAATTACATTGGTGCATTTACATGATGAAGTTTTTGTGCATCTATGATCTTGGTGATATGACTCCTTTTTGTTTAAAGTCATTATGTTGAAATTTCCGCTTTCTAATAAATGTAGGAAAAAACACGTTCCATTTCAAATTAATAAAAAAAGTTGCACTATGGAGAAAAATATCAACTTCAAGATTTTTGTTCAGTATTGATCTGTCATTTTTTTGTCTGTTGAATGATGACCATGAAAACTGAGATGTCTGACCTACAAATACACAAAACTTAAAAATTATCAGTAAAGAGAAATACAGCAATAAAATGGCTATTTGATCATGTTTATGAACATTTTAATAAACTTTCATTTAAATATTCATTGTTAGTACTCTTATTTCAGTGCTTTGTATCTATGATTTACATATAACCGGTTGTTGTTTGTTCCTTGTTGCAGTCTTTTGAGTTAAGCCCATTGCAACAAATGTTTAGAATTTGTTCAAATGTTGTGCTGTTGTTAAAACCACTGTCGGGTATAGGGTTTGCTCATTGTCAAAGGCTGTACAGTGAACTATTTTTGTTAATTTAAGAGGGCTCACGGGTCTAAATCAATTTGTTTTCATAATATAGGATTTTACTATATTTTCTTTAAATGAACTTTATCTAGTACTTAAAAGAAAAAGAAAATAATAAAAACCACATGCTCCGCAGGGCGCAGCTTTATACGACCACAGAGGTTGAACCCTGAACGGTTGGGGCAAGTATGGACACAACATTCAAGCTGGATTCAGCTCTAAATTTGGATTGTGATTAAATAGTTGACACAATAGGTTTCTGACACAGAATGAATGTAGTCTAATGAGACTTAAAATAATTTTTTTGCCTTTGAGCAATTCACTATGCTGTTGAATATTAATCCTCTCAAAAAAAATGTTTGAAGAAATTTTCTTTTTTTTTATGAAATCTGAAATGAGAAAAAGTTACCCCCCCCCCCCCTTTTCCCTTTTTCCAAAACTGATCTCAATTCAAATTTCTAATTGAGTTTGCAACAATAACTACTCATTAAATACATCATAAAATATTAAAATGTAAAATAAAGCGCTTGTTATCAATGAGTGGTAAAGATTGTTTTAATTTATCAGTTGATAGTAAAAGTGAATATACATTGTATATTGTATGAAACAATGATTTAAGTTGATTCAACTACTTTTCTGGACAAAGAAATATAACTCCAATTATTGTGCAATTAGATATTTCTTGCTATTGCGCAATACTGTGCAATTGAAAACATTTGATGGACGTCAAGTTGGTTACCTATTCCCTATTCCCTATTCGTTACCTATTCCCTATTCCCTATTCGTTACCTATTCGTTACCTATTCCCTATTCCCTATTCGTTACCTATTCGTTACCTATTCCCTAATCCCTATTCGTTACCTATTCCCTATTCCCTATTCGTTACCTATTCGAACAAAGTTTGGAGACTTATTGTTTTTGCTCAGTTCTTATTATTTTTATTATTCTTCTTCTTCCTCTTCTTCCTCTTCTTCTTCCGCCACTTTAAAAATGAACTTGTCCGCAGCATTTCTCCAAAACTACTTGTCAAATTTACTTAGGGTTTCATAAAATGTTAGACTAATATGTCTAGGTGAGCCATCAATCGTTCATTTGTGCATTGGGGTCTATTAAGGGGTATTTTTTTTGGGGGGGGGGGGGGGAGGCAGAAAGAAGGGAGGGGTTTACTACAGAACCCTATGGGATTTTATTTTCTAAAATTTTCAAATGAATATAACTTGAAAACTGTAAGTGATAGATACATGAAGTCTTCAGAAATGATTAAAGGACAATGAAACAAATCACATGAAATATAGGGGAGTCCCTGGGGGTCATCCCTACCCCCTTCAATTCGAGAATATGCTTTTAACTTGTAAACGGTCCAGATCCCCACCCCTAAACCATATATATTCTTGTATGGGACAATAAAACTAATCAAATGAAATTAAATAAAAGTTCCTTGGGGTCACCCCATCCCGTTCAATTTGAGAATGTACTATTATCTTGTAAACGGTTCAGATCCCCACCCCTAAACCATACATATTCTTGAAAAGGACGATAAAACAAATCAAATGAAATTAAATGGAAGTCCCCGGGGGGTCATCCCCATCCCGTTCAATTTTAGAATGTGCTATTATCTTGTAAACGGTCCAGATCCCCACCCCTAAACCATATATATTCTTGTAGGGGACAATAAAAATAATCAAATGAAATTAAATGGAAGTTCCTGGGGGTCACCCCCACCACGTTCAATTTGAGAATGTACTATTATCTTGTAAATGGTCCAGATCCCCACCCCTAATCCATATATTATCTTGTAGGGGACAATAAAACAAATGAAATGAAATAAAAGGAAAGTCCCCTAGGGGGTCACCCCACCCCCTCTTGTTTGAAAACTTATAAACGGTCAACATCCCCACCCCTAAACTATATATATTCTTGTAAGGGACAATAAAACTAATCAAATGAAATTAAATGGAAGTTCCGGGGGGTCACCCCCACCCCGTTCAATTTGAGAATGTACTATTATCTTGTAAATGGTCCAGATCCCAACCCCTAAACCATATATATTCTTGTAGGGGACAATAAAACAAATGAAATGAAATAAAAGAAAAGTCCCTAGGGGGTCACCCTTCCCCTCTTGTTTGAAAACTTGTAAACGGTCAACATCCCACCCCTAAACTATATATATTCTTGTAAGGGACAATAAAACTAACCAAATGAAATTAAATGGAAGTTCCTTGGGGACAACCCCACCCCGTTCAATTTGAGAATGTACTATTATCTTGTAAATGGTCCAGATCCCCACCCCTAAACCATATATGTTCTTGTAGGGGACAATAAAACAAATAAAATGAGATAAAAAGGAAGTCCTGAGGGGGTCATCCCATCCCCTCTTGTTTGAAAACTTGTAAACGGTCAACATCCCCACCCCTAAACCATATATATTCTTGTAGGGGACAATAAAACACAATAAAATGAAATGTAGGTGAAGACCCTGGGGGTCACCACCACCCTCCTGTTTGAATACTTGGAAATGGTGGAGATCCCCACCAGTAAGACATATATATTCTTGTATCGGACAAAAAAACAGCATCCTGTTACAATTACTTCTTGTTGTTTATACTCTTATATCTGGTAATAGTTCTAAATTTGTTGAGGTAAAATGATCTTTTTATGACCTATTTATATGTGTTTGTGCTCAACCGATCATTTACTTTATGTTCGATACTCATGTGTTCCTTGTTTGATTTTTATACGTTCTACCTTTTAACTGCTTTATGTCCGTATGTTTGAAGATGGATCTTGGTTCGAAGGGATGAAATCACCGTGTTAGCGCTTGCATAAAAAAAAGATGTGGTATGATTGCCAATGAGACAACAACCCACAATAGACCAAAATGACACAGAAACTACCAACTATAGGTCAATGTACGGCCTTCAACAATGAGCAAACCGTGTAGTCACCTATAAAAGGCCCAGATATGACAATTTCAAACAATTCAAACAACAAAACTAACGGCCGTATTTCATATACAAAAAAATAAACGGAAAACAAATATATAACACAAAAACAAACGATAACTACTTAATTTCAGGCTCTTGTCTAGGGACAGGCACATACTAACATAATGTGGTTGGGTTAAACATGTTAGCAGGGTGTACATCGTTTCGGAGCATGCTATTACCTTGTTTAATTCGTTCCATCACTCGCTTATAATTCGCTTATAATACGTGTATCATACGTTGCACCTTTTAAAACATGATTTTCAATTGTTTTGTTGTCTCTGGTGGTAGATTTGGGTTCTTAGAGGTATTATAACTCAATAAGCGCATATGTACCCGTTCCAGCGTTCGGATAATACCCTGTTAAATATTCGTTACTTATTCGCTTTTAATACGTTTGTTGTACGTTGCACCTTTTAGAAAAGGATTTTCAATTGTGTTCATATCTCTGGTGGTAATAATGTGTTTTAAGAAATGAAATGACCCTATTAGCGCATATCTACCGGTTCCAGCGCTCGGTTAATACCCTGTTACCTATTCATTACCTATTCGTTACTTATTCGCTTTAAATACGTTTGTTGTACGTTGCACCTTTAAGAAAAGGATTTTTCACTTGTGTTCATGTCTCTGGTGGTAACAATGTGTAATTAGAGATGAAATGACCCTATTAGCGCGCATGTACTCGTTCTAGCGCTCGGTTAATACCCTGTTACCTATTCGTTACCTATTCGTTACCTATTCACTTATAATACGTTTGTTGTACGTTGCACCTTTTAGAAAAGGATTTTCAATTGTGTTAATGTCTCTGGTAGTAACAATGTGTAATTAGAGATGAAATGACCCTATTAGGGTGCATGTACCCGTTCCAGCGCTCGGTTAATACCCTGTTACCTATTCGTTACCTATTCGTTACCTATTCGTTACTTATTCGCTTTTAATACGTTTGTTGTACGTTGCACCTTTAAGAAACGGATTTTCAATTGTGTTCATATCTCTTGTGGTAATAATGTGTTCTTATAGATGAAATACTCCTATTAGTGCATATTACCCGTTCCAGCGCTCGGATAATACCCGGTTACTTATTCGTTCCTTATTCGCTTTTAATGCGCAGGGTATACGTTGCACCTTGAAATAAATCGTTTTTTTAATTGTGTTCGTGTCTCTGGTGGTAACAATGTCTTCTTAGAGATGAAATGACCCTATTAGCGCGCGTGTACCCGTTCCAGCGCTCGGTTAATAACCTGTTACCTATTCGTTACATATTCGTTACCGATTCACTTATAAATACGTTTGTTGTACGTTGCACCTTTTAGAAAAGGATTTTCAATTGTGTTCATGTTTCTGGTGGTAACAATGTGTAATTAGAGATGGAATGACCCTATTAGCGTGCATGTATCCGTTCCAGTGCTCGGTTAACACCCTGTTACCTATTCGTTACCTATTCACTTATAATACGTTTGTTGTACGTTGCACCTTTTAGAAAATGATTTTCAATTGTGTCCATGTCTCTGGTGGTAACAATGTGTTCTTAGAGATGAAATGACCTTATTAGCGCGCATGTACCCGTTCTAGCGGTCGGTTAATACCCTGTTACCTATTCGTTACCTATTCGTTACCTATTCACTTATAATACGTTTGTTGTACGTTGCACCTTTTAGAAAAAGATTTTCAATTGTGTTCATGTCTCTGGTGGTAACAATGTGTTCTTAAGAGATGAAATGACCCTATTAGCGCATATCTACCCGTTCCGGCGCTCGGTTAATACCCTGTTACCTATTCATTACCTATTCGTTTCTTATTCGCTTTAAATACGTTTGTTGTACGTTGCACCTTTAAGAAAAGGATTTTCACTTGTGTTCATGTCTCTGGTGGTAACAATGTGTAATTAGAGATGAAATGACCCTATTAGCGCGCATGTACTCGTTCCAGCGCACGGTTAATACCCTGTTACCTATTCGTTACCTATTCACTTATAATACGTTTGTTGTACATTGCACCTTTGAGAAAAGGATTTTCAATTGTGTTCATGTCTCTGGTGGTAACAATGTCTTCTCAGAGATAAAATGACTCCATTAGCGTGCATGTACCCGTTCGAGCGCGCGGATAATACCCTGTTACTTATTCGCTTTTAATGCGCGGGGTAAGTATACGCTGCACCTTGAAATAAATTGTTTTTTTAATTGTGTTCATGTCTATGGTGGTAACAATATGTTTTTAGAGACGAAATGACCCTATTAAATCGCATGTACCCGTTCCAGCGCTCGATTAATACCCTGTTACCTAGTGGTAACAATGTGTTCTAAGAGATGAAATGACCCTATTAGCGCATATATACCCGTTCCATCGCTCGGTTAATACCCTGTTACCTATTCGTTACCTATTCACGTATAATATGTTTGTTGTACGTTGCACCTTTTAGAAAAGGATTTTCAATTGTGTTCATGTCTCTGGTGGTAACAATGTGTAATTAGAGATGAAATGACCCTATTAGCGTGCATGTACCCGTTCCAGCGCTCGGTTAATACCCTGTTACCTATTCGTTACCTATTTGTTACCTATTCACTTATAATACGTTTGTTGTACGTTGCACCTTTTAGAAAAGGATTTTCAATTGTGTCCATGTCTCTGGTGGTAACAATGTGTTCTTAAAGATGAAATGAACTTATTAGCGCGCATGTACCCGTTCCAGCGCTCGGTTAATACCCTGTTACCTATTCGTTACCTATTCGTTACCTATTCGCTTATAATACGTTTATTGTACGTTGCACCTTTTAGAAAAAGATTTGTATTTGTGTCCATGTCTCTGGTGGTAACAATGTGTTCTTAGAGATGAAATAACCCTTTTAGCGCGTATGTACCCGTTCCAGCGCTCGGCTAATACCTTGTTACCTATTCGTTACTTCTTATTTCAAGGTGCAACGCATAGCACGCGTATTTAAAGCGAATAAGGAACGAATAAGTAACAGGGTATTAACCGAGCACTGGAACGGGTACATGCACGCTAATAGGGTCATTTCATCTCTAATTACACGTTGTTACCACCAGAGACATGAAGACAATTGAAAATCCTTTTCTAAAAGGTGCAACGTACAATAAACGTATTATAAGTGAATAGGTAACGAATAGGTAACAGGGTATTAACCGAGCGCTGGAACGGGTACATGCGCGCTAATAAGTTCATTTCATCTCTAAGAACACATTGTTACCACTAGAGACATGGACACAATTGAAAATCCTTTTCTAAAAGGTGCAACGTACAACAAACGTATTATAAGTGAATAGGTAACGAATAGGTAACAGGGTATTAACCGAGCGCTGGAACGGGTAGATATGCGCTAATAGGGTCATTTCATCTCTTAAGAACACATTGTTACCACCAGAGACATGAACACAATTGAAAATCCTTTTCTAAAAGGTGCAACGTACAACAAACGTATTATAAGTGAATAGGTAACGAATAGGTAACAGGGTATTAACCGAGCGCTGGAACGGGTACATGCGCGCTAATAAGGTCATTGCATCTCTAAGAACACATTGTTACCACCAGAGACATGGACACAATTGAAAATCCTTTTCTAAAAGGTGCAACGTACAACAAACGTATTATAAGTGAATAGGTAACGAATAGGTAACGAATAGGTAACAGGGTATTAACCGAGCGCTGGAACGGGTACATGCACGCTAATAGGGTCATTTCATCTCTAATTACACATTGTTACCACCAGAGACATGAACACAAGTGAAAATCCTTTTCTTAAAGGTGCAACGTACAACAAACGTATTTAAAGCGAATAAGAAACGAATAGGTAATGAATAGGTAACAGGGTATTAACCGAGCGCCGGAACGGGTAGATATGCGCTAATAGGGTCATTTCATCTCTTAAGAACACATTGTTACCACCAGAGACATGAACACAATTGAAAATCTTTTTCTAAAAGGTGCAACGTACAACAAACGTATTATAAGTGAATAGGTAACGAATAGGTAACGAATAGGTAACAGGGTATTAACCGACCGCTAGAACGGGTACATGCGCGCTAATAAGGTCATTTCATCTCTAAGAACACATTGTTACCACCAGAGACATGGACACAATTGAAAATCATTTCTAAAAGGTGCAACGTACAACAAACGTATTATAAGTGAATAGGTAACGAATAGGTAACGAATAGGTAACAGGGTGTTAACCGAGCACTGGAACGGATACATGCACGCTAATAGGGTCATTTCATCTCTAATTACACATTGTTACCACCAGAGACATTAACACAATTGAAAATCCTTTTCTAAAAGGTGCAACGTACAACAAACGTATTATAAGTGAATAGGTAACGAATATGTAACGAATAGGTAACAGGGTATTAACCGAGCGCTGGAACGGGTACATGCGCGCTAATAGGGTCATTTCATCTCTAAGAAGACATTGTTACCACCAGAGACATGAACACAATTGAAAATCCTTTTCTAAAAGGTGCAACGTACAACAAACGTATTATAAGTGAATAGGTAACGAATAGGTAACGAATAGGTAACAGGGTATTAACCGAGCGCTGGAACGGGTACACGCGCGCTAATAGGGTCATTTCATCTCTAAGAAGACATTGTTACCACCAGAGACACGAACACAATTAAAAAAACGATTTATTTCAAGGTACAACGTATACCCTGCGCATTAAAAGCGAATAAGGAACGAATAAGTAACCGGGTATTATCCGAGCGCTGGAACGGGTAATATGCGCTAATAGGGGTATTTCATCTATAAGAACACATTATTACCACAAGAGACATGAACACAATTGAAAATCCGTTTCTTAAAGGTGCAACGTACAACACACGTATTAAAAGCGAATAAGTAACGAATAGGTAACAGGGTATTAACCGAGCGCTGGAACGGGTACATGCACGCTAATAGGGTCATTTCATCTCTAATTACACATTGTTACCACCAGAGACATGAACACAAGTGAAAATCCTTTTCTAAAAGGTGCAACGTACAACAAACGTATTATAAGTGAATAGGTAACGAATAGGTAACGAATAGGTAACAGGGTATTAACCGAGCTCTGGAACGGGTACATGCGCTCTAATAGGGTCATTTCTTCTCTAAGAACACATTGTTACCACCAGAGACATGAACACAATTAAAAAAACGATTTATTTCAAGGTGCAACGTATACTTACCCCGCACATTAAAAGCGAATAAGGAACGAATAAGTAACAGGGTATTATCCGAGCGCTGGAACGGGTACATACGCGCTAAAAGGGATATTTCATCTATAAGAACACATTATTACCACCAGAGATATGAACACAATTGAAAATCCTTTTCTAAAAGGTGCAACGTACAACAAACGTATTAAAAGCGAATAAGTAACGAATATTTAACAGGGTATTATCCGAGCGCTGGAACGGGTACATATGCGCTTATAGAGTTATATCACCTCTAAGAACCCAAATCTACCACCAGAGACAACAAAACAATTGAAAATCATGTTTTAAAAGGTGCAACGTATGATACACGTATTATAAGCGAATTATAAGCGAGTGATGGAACGAATTAAACAAGGTAATAGCATGCTCCGAAACGATGTACACCCTGCTAACATGTTTAACCCCACCACATTATGTTAGTATGTGCCTGTCCCTAGACAAGAGCCTGAAATTAAGTAGTTATCGTTTGTTTTTGTGTTACATATTTGTTTTCCGTTTATTTTTTTGTATATGAAATACGGCCGTTAGTTTTGTTGTTTGAATTGTTTGAAATTGTCATATCTGGGCCTTTTATAGGTGACTACACGGTTTGGGCTATGCTCATTGTTGAAGGCCGTACATTGACCTATAGTTGATAGTTTCTGTGTCATTTTGGTCTATTGTGGGTTGTTGTCTCATTGGCAATCATACCACATCTTTTTTTTATGCAAGCGCTAACACGGTGATTTCATCCCTTCGAACCAAGATCCATCTTCAAACATACGGACATAAAGCAGTTAAAAGGAAGAACGTATAAAAATCAAATAAGGAACACATGAGTATCGAACATAAAGTAAAAGGATCGGTTGAGCACAAACACATATAAATAGGTCATAAAAAGATCATTTTACCTCAACAAATTTAGAACTATTACCAGATATAAGAGTATAAACAACAAGAAGTAATTGTAACAGGATGCTGTTACGAAGTCTCCCAAATAAAGCTCCCATAACTCGCTATTCATATGGTCCCATGTTCATTTGATTTGATTTTTTGTCCCATACAAGAATATATATGGCTTACTGGTGGTGATCTCCACCATTTACAAGTATTCTAACAGGAGGGGTGGTGGTGACCCCCAGGGACTTTACCTACATTTCATTTTATTTGTTTTATTGTCCCCTATAAGAATATATATGGTTAAGGAGTGGGGATGTTGACCGTTTACAAGTTTTCAAACAAGACGGGGTGGGATGACCCCCTCAGGACTTCCTTTTTATCTCATTTTATTTGTTTTATTGTCCCCTACAAGAACATATATGGTTTAGGGGTGGGGATCTGGACCATTTACAAGATAATAGTACATTCTCAAATTGAACGGTGTGGGGTTGACCCCCAAGGTACTTCCATTTAATTTCATTTGATTAGTTTTATTGTCCCTTACAAGAATATATTTAGTTTAGGGGTGGGGATGTTGACCGTTTACAAGTTTTCAAACAAGAGGGGGTGGGGTGACACCCTAGGGACTTTCCTTTTATTTCATTTCATTTGTTTTATTGTCCCCTACAAGACAATATATGGTTTAGGGGTGGGGATCTGGACCATTTACAAGATAATAGTACATTCTCAAATTGAACGGGTTGGGGGTGACCCCCCGGAACTTCCATTTAATTTCATTTGATTATTTTTATTGTCCCCTACAAGAATATATATGGTTTAGGGGTGGGGATCTGGACCGTTTACAAGATAATAGCACATTCTAAAATTGAACGGGATGGGGAAGACACCCAGGGACTTCCATTTAATTTCATTTGATTTGTTTTATCGTCCTTTTCAAGAATATATATGGTTTAGGGGTGGGGATCTGAACCGTTTACAAGATAATAGTACATTCTCAAATTGAACGGGGTGGGGGTGACCCCCAGGAACTTTTATTTAATTTCATTTGATTAGTTTTATTGTCCCATACAAGAATATATGTGGTTTAGGGGTGGGGATCTGGACCGTTTACAAGTTAAAAGCATATTCTCGAATTGAAGGGGGTAGGGATGACCCCCAGGGACTCCACTATATTTCATGTGATTTGTTTTATTGTCCTTTAATCATTTCTGAAGACTGCATGTATCTATCACTTACAGTTTTCGAGTTATATTCATTTGAAAATTTTAGAAAATAAAATCCCATAGGGTTCTATAGTAAACCCCTCCCTTCTTTCTGCCCCCCAAAATACCCCTTAATAGACCCCAATGCACAAATGAACGATTAATGGCTCACCTAGACATATTAGTCTAACATTTTATGAAACCCTAAGTAAATCTGACAAGTAGTTTTGGAGAAATGCTGCGGACAAGTTCATTTTTAAAGTGGCGGAAGAAGAAGAGGAAGAAGAGGAAGAAGAGGAAGAAGAGGAAGAAGAAGAATAATAAAAATAATAAGAACTGAGCAAAAACAATAAGTCTCCAAACTTTGTTCGAATAGGTAACGAATAGGGAATAGGGAATAGGTAACGAATAGGTAACGAATAGGGAATAGGGAATAGGTAACGAATAGGGAATAGGGAATAGGTAACGAATAGGTAACGAATAGGGAATAGGGAATAGGTAACGAATAGGGAATAGGGAATAGGTAACGAATAGGGAATAGGGAATAGGTAACGAATAGGGAATAGGGAATAGGTAACGAATAGGTAACGAATAGGGAATAGGGAATAGGTAACGAATAGGTAACGAATAGGGAATAGGGAATAGGTAACGAATAGGGAATAGGGAATAGGTAACCAACTTGACGTCCATAAACATTTGCTATTGCACAATACTGTGCAATTAAAGATTTCTTGCTATTGCGCAATACTGTGCAATTGAAAATTTCTTGCTATTGCACAATAATGCGCAATTGAAGATTTCTTGCTATTGCTGAATACTGTGCAATTGAAATTTTTTTGCTATTGCACAATACTTAATATTATAATTTTGGATCCTGATTTGAACCAACTTGAAAACTGGGCCCATAAACAAAAATCTAAGTACATGTTTGGATTCAGCATATCAAAAAAGCCCAAGAATTCAATTTTTGTTAAAACCAAACTTAGTTTAATTTTGGACCCTTTGGACTTTAATGTAGACCAATTTGAAAACGGGACCAAAAATTAAGAATCTACATACACAGTTAGATTTGGCATATCAAAGAACCCCAATTATTCAATTTTTGATGAAATCAAACAAAGTTTAATTTTGGACCCCGATTTAGACCAACTTGAAAACTGGGCCAATAATAGAAAATCTAAGTACATTTTTAGATTCAGCATATCAAAGAACCCCAAGTATTCAATTTTTGTAAAAATCAAACTAAGTTAAATTTTGAACCCTTTGGACCTTAATGTAGACCAATTTGAAAACGGGACCAAAAATTAAGAATCTACATACACAGTTAGATTCGGCATATCAAAGAACCCAAATTATTCAATTTTTGATGAAATCAAACAAAGTTCAATTTTGGACCGTTTGGGCCCCTTATTCCTGAACTGTTAGGACCAAAACTCCCAAAATCAAACCAAACCGTCCTTTTATGGTCATAAACCTTGTGTTTAAATTCCATAGATTTTAATTTACTTATACTAAAGTTATGGTGCGAAAACTAAGAATAATGCTTATTTGGGCCCCTTTTTGGCCCCTAATTCCTACACTGTTGGGACCACAACTCCCAAAATCAATCCCAACCTTCCTTTTGTGGTCATAAACCTTGTGTTTAAATTTCATTGATTTCTATTCACTTATACTAAAGTTATTGTGCGAAAACCAAGAATAATGCTTATTTGGGCCCTTTTTTAGCCCCTTATTCCTAAACTGTTGGAACCAAAACTCCCAAAATCAATCCAAACCTTTCTTTGTGGTCATAAACCTTGTGTCAAAATTTCATAGATTTCTATTTACTTAAACTAAAGTTATAGTGCGAAAACCAAGAAAAAGCTTATTTGGGCCCTTTTTGGCCCCTTATACCTTAAATGTTGGGACCAAAACTCCCAAAATCAATTCTAACCTTCCTTTTGTGGTCATTAACCTTGTGTTAAAATTTCATAGATTTCTATTCACTTTTACTAAAGTTAGAGTGCGACAACTAAAAGTACAATGTATTCGAACGACGACGACGACGACGCAGATGACGACGCCAACATCATACCAATATACGACCAAATTTTTTTTTAATTTTTGCGGTCGTATAAAAAATGGGGTCACCGTTCATTTACGCTCATAATCCGCCTTTGAAAGAAGCATACATTTTTGTAAAGGTACCTTTTTTCTGTTGAACTAATGGGAGAAATAGAGGTAAAATCGAAATGAAAAAAGAATTAAATTACAGAAATGGCTTAAATTTTATAATAGTTAGTTTAAGTACAGCTTAATAAAATATATACTAAGTCACCAATGATTTTAAAAAAGATATTACAATTCTAATGCAGAAAAATGGCATTTTTGCACCAAAGGGAGATAATTTGGAGCTTTTTCAATGATACAAATGAATATATTTTAAAAGTCATCTGGGGACAAAACAAATTGATTGTTTTGAATGATTTTTGTACCATATGATAAAGTAACAACTTATAAAGTTATAAATAAATTAGTTATGAAAAAAAAATGTGTGTATACCCTCGAGCCTCCTTAAATGTCATTTGATATCTATTGGAGAAAAGTCTCATTGGATATCAGACTTCTTCCTATTTTAAGTTTAAACATATTTATTTATAGTGGATTGGGAAACAAGTTTTGCAACTTATATTAATCCCTTTCTACTTTGCGGGTGCGAGTGCTGCCTTGTAGCGGCATTAGCCTACTCTTTTTCGAAATCTACAAGGGTGTCTTAAACATGCAAGAGATATGGCTCTCTCTTAACACGGGTCAGTCATCTTCCTTTTTTAAATCAACCCAGCAATATTATGCCTGTCTAATATCAGGAGCTTGTACATAGTTCAGTGGTTGATGTTGATTCAAAAATGTCATTTTTGTTTTTCATAATTTTTTTTGTTTTTATAAATTAGTCTGGTATATATATTTGAAGTTTGAATTGTTGCTTTGTTTCAAATTTTGTTGATGTTGGCTTTTATAGTGCTATTAAAATTTGCTGTTACAAAATGATAGAAATTATTATAAATTAAGAAATGTATCTCCCTCATACAAAGTACTAATTCCTTTCACGGATTTGGCTATACTTTGTGGATCTTTTGGATTATAGCTCTTCATCTTTTATATAAGCTTTGGATTGCAAATATTTTGGCCACGAGCATCACTGAAGAGACATGTATTGTCGAAATGCGCATCTGGTGCAAGAAAATTGGTACCGTTAATTTTATTATAGATTACTATATTATGTATAGCGTATGGGTTTTCTCATTACTTACAGGTCATCATTGGCCTCTAATCAGTAAATACACTGCTTACATCCACTTAATTGAACTCTGATGGATAGTTTTTTTCATTTATCATACCACATCTTATTTTAATAAATATTTAATCATTATTCAAGGGCAAAAACTTTAATAACAGTGGACTTACCATTTAGACTTGTTGACCTCTGTAAATCTATTCTTCTGTTTATAGTTTCCCTTTATCTTTAATGTTCTTGCCCTACACATAAAAGGGTAAACATTATCATTTAATGACAAAAATAACTACTATTACATAATTAGTAAGTAACTGAAAAAGGGTCTCATTTGTATATAACGTTGACTTGCTCATCATTCTTGCTGTTCAACATTATCATTATTCTATGAAAATGAAGTCACAGTAAAATTAACATTCTTCTTATTTTTATATGACACCTTGCAGTCATTCCATACAACACCAAGTAGACTTATGCTTATAATATCTGATAAAATGACAAAACCAAGAAAACTAAGTATTGACCAAAGAACCATAAAATGTGGTCATGGTTATACAATGTATGAATCTGCCAGACAGACATGCACATCTTACAATTGTTACATATCCACCAAATATAATCTACCTGTAACTTTAAGCATATGATAAACTGACTAAACAGTCTTCATCTTGAATTCGAAAAAAAAGTATCGTTTCTTTTGTTGACTAGTATATTTTAATCGTGATATTGATTATCACATTAAATGGAACAATAAACATTTTGGATAATTGACTTCGTTAATTTCAAAACATGCAGTGAAAACATTATTAAATGTTGTAGGTATGAAGTTTGAAACGAGTTGTCGACATCTATGGTGAAACGTCTTTCAACCAAGGATGCACTACAATAGAAGTATAACATATTACATATATATAGTTTTATCTGTGACATTTGTTTTCCATCTAAATGATAAAATAGTAAAATGCACATACAAATCTACAATGTTTTACCTCCGACATTTCATTTTTTGTTTATCAGTAATCTAGTATTTGCTTTGACTAACTTAGTAGTTAAAAGTAGGAGAATTGAAAGCGGCTTTATCTAGATTATAAATGTCTAATAGAAATTGAAAGATGTATTCATCCAATCATAAGGGTAGATAAACTGCTATTCTTGTGATTAATTAACATTTACAGTAACAGCTTGAATTGTTTGTTTTGCATGTTGTGTGGATATCTTTAGTTATGTCCCCATGGTCGAATTCAGTGGCTATGCCAAGAGTTATTGGACACTGAGTTCGACCACCGCCACAAATGCGGTAGCGACACAACACACCCGCCGTGACCGTACTTTTAAATGACCACACACATATATTTTTATTTAAATTACCCTGGAATGAAATAAGAAAAAAAAAACAATTGCCCACATGAGATAAAGTAACGCCGTCAGATGTGAATATAGCGGGCTTATTATATATTTCAGGCTATTTTATGCAACAACCTCCCAATTGTATATATAGCTAAGCGGCAAAGGTGTACATTCTTGTGGCTGCTTTATTCATGCTTATTGGTTTTTACCATATCTCCGATTCAAAATGAAACTGAATCCATTATTCCTACATGTATTCAAACTTTTAAAACTTAGAACACATGAACACTGGTACTTGTCACCAAAGTCAGAGAATAAGGAGACTTTAACCTTTGGTCTTTGCATTTCATATTTTTAACAAATAAATTAGACAATATTCTAGTTTAGTTTCTGTTATTTCTATACATGTACCATGACAACATTGATCCGTTTTTGAGAATGGGATAACAATAATAGCAAAATTTTTCAACGTGATCTTTCTTTACGGATAACAGTTAGCTGTCCTATAAACCCATTTAATTTGTTTCAAGTGACATATAAGCAATAAATATAGTTGCATGCAATAAAAATGCCTTAAGTGATTCTAAAAGTGGTGGCCAAATGATATCATAATTATACAATTTACGGAACGCTTCGAAAGCCACTAGACATGTACACTATGTTTCTGATGTATCTACTTGATACAAATCAAAAATACTAAAAAGGAACAATTTACAGACACTGTGTCCTATCAATGTATCTACTTGATACAAACTAAATTATCCTTAAACCGTGTCCTATCAATGTATCTACTTGATACAAACTAAATTATCCTTAAAATACACAATTTACAGACACTGTGTCCTATCAATGTATCTACTTGATACAAACTAAATTATCCTTAAAATACACAATTTACAGACACTGTGTCCTATCAATGTATCTACTTGATACAAACTAAATTATCCTTAAAATACACAATTTACAGACATTGTGTCTTTTCAATGTATCTACTTGATACAAACTAAATTATCCTTAAAATACACAATTTACAGACACTGTGTCCTATCAATGTATCTACTTGATACAAACTAAATTATCCTTAAAATACACAATTTACAGACACTGTGTCCTATCAATGTATCTACTTGATACAAACTAAATTATCCTTAAAATACACAATTTACAGACATTGTGTCTTTTCAATGTATCTACTTGATACAAACTAAATTATCCTTAAAAGACATAATTTACAGACACTGTGTCATATCAATGTATCTACTTGATACAAACTAAATCATCCTTAAACGACACAATTTACAGACACTGTGTCTTATCAATGGTTCTACTAGATACAAACTAAATTATCCTTAAAAGACACAATTTACAGATACTTTGTCCTATCAATGTATCTACTTGATACAAACTATATTATCCTTATCAGACACAATTTACAGACACTGTGTCATATCAATGTATCTACTTGATACAAACTAAATTATCCTTAAACGACACAATTTACAGACACTGTGTCCTACAATGTATCTACTTGATACAAACTAAATTATCCTTAAAAGACACAATTTACAGACACTGTGTCATATCAATGTATCTACTTGATACAAACTAAAATATCCTTAAAAGACACAATTTACAGACACTGTGTCATATCAATGTATCTACTTGATACAAACTAAAATATCCTTAAAAGACATAATTTACAGACACTGTGTCATATCAATGTATCTACTTGATACAAACTAAATTATCCTTAAAAGACACAATTTACACACACTGTATCCTATCAACATATCTACTTGATACAAACTAAATTATCCTTAAAAGACACAATTTACAGACACTGTGTCATATCAATGTATCTACTTGATACAAACTAAAATTTCCTTAAAAGACACAGTTTACAGACACTGTGTCCTATCAACATATCTACTTGATACAAACTATATTATCCTTAAAAGACACAATTTACAGACACTGTGTCCTATCAACATATCTACTTGATACAAACTATATTATCCTTAAAAGACACAATTTACAGACACTGTATGCTATCAACATATCTACTTGATACAAACTAAATTATCCTTAAAAAAAAAACACAATTTACAGACACTGTCCTATCAACATATCTACTTGATACAAACTATATTATCCTTAAAAGACACAATTTACAGACATTGTCCTATCAATGTATCTACTTGATACAAACTAAATTATCCTTAAAAAACACAATTTACAGACACTGTGTCCTATCAACATATCTACTTGATACAAACTATATTATCCTTAAAAGACACAATTTACAGACACTGTCCTATCAACATATCTACTTGATACAAACTGTATTATCCTTAAAAGACACAATTTTCAGACACTGTGTCCTATCAACATATCTACTTGATACAAACTATATTATCCTTAAAAGACACAATTTACAGACACTTGTGTCCTATCAACATATCTACTTGATACAAACTATATTATCCTTAAAAGACACAATTTACAGACACTGTCCTATCAACATATCTACTTGATACAAACTATATTATCCTTAAAAGACACAATTTACAGACACTGTCCTATCAACATATCTACTTGAAACAAACTATATTATCCTTAAAAGACACAATTTACAGACACTGTCCTATCAACATATCTACTTGATACAAACTATATTATCCTTAAAAGACACAATTTACAGACACTGTGTCTTATCAATGTATCTACTTGATACAACTATATTATCCTTAAAAGACACAATTTGCAGACATTGTGTCTTTTCAATGTATCTACTTGATACAAACTAAATTATCCTTAAAATACACAATTTACAGACACTGTGTCCTACCAGAATATCTCCTTGATACAAACTAAGTTATTCTAAAAAGACATAATTTACAGACACTGTGTCATAACAATGTATCCGCTTGATACAAACTAAATTATCCTAAAATGACACAATTTACAGACACTGTGTAAATATTCGTCCTGATAGATATGCCTGAAATATTTGCCACTGGACATTAAGCAACCAACAATCAATCAATCCTATTAAAATATCAACTTAGTACAGAGAAAATTTGTGGTCTAATAAATTATCTGAATTAATGAAATAAATATTGGAATACCCTTTAACAAGCATTGTAATAGTAATTTCAAACAGAAACTAGAAGATTTCTACAAAATTAAATTAAATTTGAACTATCTAAGATAAAAGATGGAAACTGTGGTTAACTTTTTATTTATCACTAAATTAAGAATAAGTGCACACTCATTATCAATAGAAACTGGTAGGTATGCAAGACCAACAATACCCTCTAATGAGAGATTTTGTAAATTTTGCACTGGAAACACGGATACACAAAATATTTTAACATGTATGTATTCGGTTAAGTAAGGTGCATCTTCTAAATGTACACCAACATAAATACTTATGTAAATAAGGAAAGCATCTATCCATGTGTTAATATCAGTAATCTTTTTACTTAGTTTAGTTTGGATAATCAGCTGTCCATTTGTATCTACTGTTCTGTGCCTGAATTTGTATTAAAGCAATATATACCTAAATCTACATATTCACCATTAATTATTTGTGTTTCGAGTTTTGTGAAACATTTAAACATAGATTATCATTTGCACTAGTTATTGGCAAATATTAGAACTTTGTGTTATACCTGTATTCGATTGTTGCCTTTCATTGACTGAGTCAGGAGATGTAACACTAACAGTAGCTGGAGAGTGAATAAGGGCATTGACAATCTGAACAACTTCATTCCTAAGTTCTGGAGTCATCATACATGTAGCTAAAACTTGCGTGGAAGTATGCTGTCCAACGACATTGCTAGATCTGTTTCCCAACGGTGTCGGTACGCCCCTCTGCTGTACCCTTTGCCTTTGGCTGCATTTATAAGGACTTTAACAGGGCCTTTGTGACATACGATATGCTTTCCCGATTTCCATAAGATGTTTGGTTTTTAAAACTGAAAAATTACTGTATTCGATTGTTGCCTTTCATTGACTGAGTCAGGAGATGTAACACTAACAGTAGCTGGAGAGTGAATAAGGGCATTGACAATCTGAACAACTTCATTCCTAAGTTCTGGAGTCATCATACATGTAGCTAAAACTTGCGTGGAAGTATGCTGTCCAACGACATTGCTAGATCTGTTTCCCAACGGTGTCGGTACGCCCCTCTGCTGTACCCTTTGCCTTTGGCTGCATTTATAAGGACTTTAACAGGGCCTTTGTGACATACGATATGCTTTCCCGATTTCCATAAGATGTTTGGTTTTTAAAACTGAAAAATTACTACAATAATATTAGTGAAACGACCGTTGAAAAGTTATAATATCTATACAACTCGTCTAAACATCAACCCAACAATGTTAGATCTGTATATTTTATAAACTTCATACATTTATTCATTATTGGTTTCTCTTTAAATTGCTTGCTGTGTAGCAGATGAAACATTTCATATAACGATAGTTTTAAAATCGCAGACGTCCATGCGACACGTGTCTTTAAAACCATGTGCGCAGTTTTTATCTGAAATTACGGGTCTGTTAAAATTTCTATTTTTGGAAATATAATTCATGATTTCCACTGAATTAAACCAACAATTAAAAATTTACAATGAAATATTTAGAAACTCTTTACAGAAGAAACAACAAAAGATATAAAATCTTTAACACTATTTTATACTGGATCAAAACCATGTGCTTTGCCTATCTTTCAAACTTTCCGAACCTTTTCAGTAAAATAAGATTTTTTGAAAGACATCCATTCATATACCAAATCAAAGAAATATTATTAACTTTTGAAACAAACATTAGTTAATTCATACGGAACCCAGTTTTTTGCGTCTTCCCTCTGCTGTATCGTACGTGGTAAAGAAAGAATGATGACGTCAAAGTTATCAAGGTTAAAATAATTAACGTGACTCACAATCCATAACAAGTTCCACCACGTGTTCAAAGCGGGACAACTCCCAAAACGTAAGCCCACTTTCCTCCGATAACCGGATTTATTCTTCATAGGAATAAATCTTATTATGTCAAGCAAAGATGTCTTTGAATGAGACGGGAAAATGTATACATTGCTGCTCATCTGATCTTTGTAACAGTGATGGTTGTGGATCGAGAACAAGGTAAAATACACATCTGAATTATCTGAAGTTAATATCCTAGAATAATTCGAATATACTCCATCTGATGATTTAAGCCTTTTTCAACTGAGTTTTATAGTTCGTTATTATGTTGTACTGTTACACAACTGTCCCAGATTGAGGGGCGGGTTGGAATCCCGCTAACACGTTTAGCACCGCAACATTTTGAATGTAGGTGCCTGTCCCAAGTCAGGAGCCGATAATTCGTTAGTTTTTTCGTTTGAATTGTTTTGCATTTGTCATTTCGTGACCTTTTATAGATGACTATGCAATGTAGGCATTGTTCATTATTGAAGGCCGTACGGTGACCTACATGTATACTTGTTTTAAATGTCTGAGAGATTTTTTTTTTAATTTTTTAATTTTTCAACACTTGAATATAAATTTATTGCACTAAAGTTGTTAACAATGACCTTACCGCTACAGTTTTAACAGTAAGGTACCCTGAAATATCTAGTATCTATAAGAACAGGGTTTCATATAGATTATCAACTTCCAAGCAAGGACTGAAGCTCATAAACTCAACAATCAATCCTTGCCGTCACCGGTATTTTGTATTTTCTGCGTCACTGATCGTTTATGCGGACTTGCTATTTTGTATTGTGACGTCACGATATTAGAAACTGCCAGTTTCTATTGTAATCTACAAGCGTTCAAAGGGACACTACTCTTTGTGGTCGGAACTACTTTTTTGGGTTTCCACCAAAGACCCAAAAAGGAAATAGAAATGAATTGACGCTGATAATATACGATTCGAGTTATTGAAATTTCAGTTACCTTTTGTAACTTTTCGATAGGTTTTCTTCAAGTTTGCATTTTATTAAATGTAGAGTTAAATGAATTATTAAAATGAAAAGAAAAATATTTACTTTATAAAGTCGAAACTGCAAGTGGAAACGAATTAAAAGAATGCTTGAAAAAAAATCTACCGATGATAAGACTTATTCAAATTATTTAATTGCTTTTTCCCCCAGGTTAAGATATTGGAAATTTATTATCAATATTTGCCAGAATAGAAATTGGCGTATTGTTATCGTTTACCTTTTTTTACATTGGCTACAGGTATAGGGGGAGGGTTGATATCTCATCATGTTAAACCCCGCTGCATTTTTGCACCTGTCCGAAGTCCGGAGCTTCTGGCCTTTGTTAGTCTTGTATCATTTTTAATTTTAGTATTCTTGTGTATAATTTGGAGTTAAGTATGGCGTTCATTATCACTGAACTAGTATATATAATTATTATTTGTATGGGGGCCAGCTGAGGGACGCCTCCGGGTGTGGGAATTTCCGACTCGCTGCATTGAAGACCTGTTGATGCATGACCTTCTGCTGTTGTCTGTTCTATGGTCGAGTTGTTGTCTTTTTGACACATTCCCCATTTCCATTCTCAATTTTACTTTTATTTCAAAGCTATCCATATGGGTCATTTTAAAAAAAAAATGAGGAATTTTGAAATTGAAAAATTCATTAAAAGTTACTTAACCTTCAAACAACCCTTTACATAAGGCAGCAACCATTTGATTTTCTGGGGGGGGGGATATGGTTTTTTTTTGGAAAAAAAAAGTTTGTTTCCAGTTTTTGGAGAAAAAAATAATTTGTTTTGAATTCTGAAAAAAAAAATTGTTTGTTACACCCTCAGCTGCCACTATATGTAATGCTAAAATTGAAAGAAAAAAATTGTTTTCGACTTGTCGCGAAAAAAATAGTTCGGTTTTCGCCGCAGGCGAAAACAAAAATTTGTACAGAAAAGAAAACCATAGCCCCCCCCCCCCCCCCCCCCCCCCCCCGAAAACCAAATGGTTGCTGCCTAAGCAAATCAAAACAAACAGTACTTATAGAACAACATATTAAAAGATGCAAACTTAATAATGTCATACAAGAATATCTTGAAACTGCTTAATTTTATTCAATTAATCTTTTATCATTATTATATAATAAAATTACCTTTGATAGTACCATCTTTTATAATGACATGACAACTAAAATGTTATACCTTATGGAGATTTTAAAAGTATTTACTGTAAACTTGTTAATGATCCCGACTATATCAGTATATAACCATACGGTCATGACCATACTCGTATGGTCCGGAACATATTTATATATGTAGGACTCTAAAGTTCGATGGGGACGCTAAAGTACGATGATCACGCTAAATTGCGATGGTCTACGCTGAAGTGCGATGCTTACACACGCTAAAGTCCGATGGTCTGCGAAAGTATAGATGTAAAAACGTAGTTTGATTATGACGTTAAAAGTCGTTTATACAAACCACAAAATTATATACATGCCGGAAGATACATCAAGAATATTTCATTAACAACTTTTAAACTGGAATGTGCTTGACTTAATTTCAAACCTAACCGGGGTTAATCGGATAAAACAAATGTGTATATTTTCGAGTGCTGGAAGAAGGACTTGTGTCTTGCGCAGCATAGTCCTTTGACAACATTTCTATATAGATACAAAATAGTATACGCAGAGGTATCCTGTTTCCTGTATCCTGCTTCTATTCCAAACGAACAGATATACTTAAAATCCTTGTTTACATTGCAGTCTACTTAGGGTTCCATTAAAATAATGTCAATTTTATTGAAAATTAACGTCGGTAAAATAGAGGTGTTTGTAACTTATGTGACGACGGTTAGGGGGGGGGGGGGGGGGGGGGGGGGGGGTGTTCATAGTAGTGATAGACTGTGTGTACGGCAAGCTACACAAATTATCACAATATCAATGCACCCGAATTGTTGAAAAATTCATTTAACATTTTATTCATTTTGTGACACCTAAATGACTTTTTTTTTGTAATTATTACTTGGTTGGTCTTTTAAATTTAGAAACAATCACTTAAGTCTGTCGGTAAATTATAACCAAGCCTATCACATATGTTATACCTTAGCATATTTTATGTATATACTCGCTTTTGCCAAAAAAAAAAAGACTATTTTTTTTTTAAATCCATGCACTTTAATCCCCTAACCTATGGTCCATTGCATGATAAACCATCGTGCATTAGCAAAAAAACAACCATCGCGTGAGACACCATCGTACTTTAGCGTAGACCATCGCACTTTAGCGTGACCGTCGCACTTTAGAGTACCATCGCACTTTAGAGTACTACATATATACATAGATATATATATGTGCAATATTCATCGCTGGACGTTAAACACTTATTATCAATCAATCAAAACTAGTTCAACCAAAAAATCTCAAATTATCTGTCTCAAATGACAATTCTCGTCCCAAATGTTTTGTGCAATGATAAAAAAAAATATGGTTACTCAACGTCCAACATTCAAGACGAGAACATAATAATGTGAAATGATTATTTACCTTGATTTGTACTAGACACTTATACTGATGCTAATTATAAACGTGCTAGTACACAATCAATCTGACTCCAAGCAGAACAGTCTTTGCTCTTTTCCCTTAATGCTACGTGCTTAGTTGAGAAGCCTCAAACACCTATTTTACAGTCTTTGGTTTGACCCAGACAGCCATGATTTGAACACACGACCCCTAGACAAACACGCTACCAAGTGACCACCGATACGGTGTTCCATTATCATGAAATAAGTGTCTACATATGGTGAATTTATAGACAAGCTGCATACCTGCATTACTTGAAATTTATATGGGACAATTTACTGTGATAAATGTACATAAAGCAAAGATGATTGTTCATATCTTACGGCTATATTGCTTAGTAGGAAGATGTTGTATGATTGCAACTTTGTCAACTCTTAAAGAGACCAAATGACACAGAAAGTAACAGCTATTTGTCACAGTACGGTCTTCAACAATCACCAAAAAATTCAGGGCAAATAGATCTGGGTCTAATGAACATTTGTATCCTCGTCAGATTTGCTCTAAATGGTTTCAGAGATATGAGCCGAAAAACCGCATTCTACCTTAAGTACTAATTAGTAATTTTAGCCATGTCAGACATTTTAGTTCACTGGCAGGGTCATCGGACACAATTTTTAAAAATAAATACCCTATTGATGATTGTGGACAAGGTTGGTTCAATTTGTCTCTTTGTTGAAGGCCATACAGTTATGATGGATTATCCCATTCATCGGAAAATTTCAAAACAGATACATCTTGACCTGATTAACAATATGATCCGCGTCAGATTTACTCTACATGCTTTGGTTTCAGAGTTGTAAGCCAAAATCTACATTTTACCCCTATGTTCAATTTTTAGCCATGGCCACCATCTTTGTTGGTTGGCCGGGTCATTTGACACATTCTTTTAAGTTAGATACACAAATGATGATTGTGGCCAAGTTTGGTTAAATTGGCCCAGTAGTTTCAGAGGAGAAGATTTTTTGTAAAAGTTAATGGAGGACAGATGAGGGAAGACTAAGGACGCCAAGTGATGAGAAAAACTCACTTGGTCCTGTGGGCCAGGTGAGCTAAAAAATGACTTAACTCTTTATCATCGTAATAATAAATTAATGGCACATCATCAAAAAAAGATTGACCATGCAATTTCATAATCTCTTCACGTTTGACCTTAACACCTAAAACTCTGTAGAGATTTCCATGTATTCTTATAAATGTATTCTGGTGCATTAACATATGGTTTTGAACTAATGGCTTACATCAAAATTTACTAGTTTTTGACTATGACCCTTCTCCATAGATTGATTTTATTGACTTAAAAAAAACAAGTAAAAATTATATATGTTTATTTCCTGTGTGTATTGAAATTGTTTGAATTACAACATTTATAAAAGTCTGTGACTGTCATTCTCTATCAGCACACAAAATACTAAGTATATTTCTTTCAAGTCAGCTTCTCTGTGTTACAGTTCCATATATGTCCATTCTAGAAGAAAAAATTATTAATTAATAGATTTATAGTATATGTACTGCATTGCATATAATGTTTTATCAAAGTTTGGTATTGTCTATTTGACTTTATGAATGATCAGAAATAGTTCATACAAAAATAAGAAAAAATGATCTAATTCAGAACATTTCAGGAGATCATGTGCAACAATCTAGTAAAATATAACATATATTTTTTCATATCTTTGAAGCTATTACATATTGATCTTATCTCCCTTTGCAACTATAATATACTACAGAATGTAATTTAAAAGCTAAAATTATATTTCACAAGGTATTTTAGAGCTTTGTTTAAAGAAAACTAGTTTGTAGAATGCATAGAAAAACACCATTCTAGAAGAAATAATTCAAAATCTGATATAATATATATATATTTATATGTTTAGTAAAATAAAACATGCGTCTGTCTAAGTCTTTGATAAATGCAATTTATAGCTAGAAACAAGCATGAGAGGAGGCCACTAAAAAGAGAACATTTTCCGCAAATATTTAATTTTGACAAATGTAGCTTTCAATAATTTTTCTTCAACCCATTCATTTTTTCTGCTTGAAAAAAAACTTTTGATAAAGGAAATGTGATATATACAGTCTGCACCAAAATCTTTTCTCAACTCCTTGTCCAAAGACCAATATTCTGACATTTTTCTTATTTGTTCAAACAAAGTTTTGCAAAAACTTACTAGTCCAAAAGAAATTTACTAGTCTAGGGCTTCAGATATGCAGAGATATATTTTATACATAAAATTAAGAAAGGAAATGGGGAATGTGTCAAAGCAGCAACAACCAGACCATAGAGCAGACAACAGCTGAAGGCCACCAATGGGTCTTCAATGTAGCGAGAAACTCCCGCACCAGGAGGCGGTGTCCAGCTGGCCCCTTAAAAAACATGTATACTAGTACAGTGATATTATACATGTATGTTTATAGTGGCTCAAATCTCCAATTCTCTCCAACTTCAAATCAAGAAAAAAAAAATCATAAATTTATAGATCTATATTTGAAGAATACACATGTCAGATTAGTGACAGATTTCAATATTTACATGATGATGAAAACCTTATGAAACTATATTGAACTAATTAGCAATATGATCAAAATTTTGGTGAGTTGCTATAAATTTGCTATAGTTTGTCATTTTTTGCCAAAATTGAATGTAATAATATGAATGAAAGAATAAGATCAGCAAGTCTTAGAAAAACTGTTTATTTTCATACTTAGAATATGTTTTTTTGGAACTCCGAACACACTCTAAATATTGACTATTTTGACAAAAATAATCAAAATTAGCTGATTTCTTTCTCATTTACAGTCATATAAAATTGCACATTAGTTAAACTGTTTACTATCAAACCTACATTCAAGTACAAAAGTAGGGTTGTTTGACCCTGCCTATATTTCTAGCATATTACAGAAATAATCAGTTTTAATGAGGACTATATTTCATGGTCTAAAATTGCCATTTCACATTATTTTATCTGTTTCAAAAGATTGCAGTATTTTACATTTATATATGACCTTAGTTTTTTCATTAAATGTTATTTTTTTAAACTAGAAACTTAATTTACACTTTACATATGAATTCACTTGTCCTATTTTTGAAAAAAAAATGATGTTCTATATGTACATGTATGTATGTATGTATGTCTGGATTGGGGAGGGGGGGGGGGGGTCTGTTATTCTGTAAACATTTAATTTTCAGCCCTTTTTATACGACCGCAAAATTTTTCGTCTTATATTGCTATCACGTTGGCGTCGTCGTCTGCGTCGTCGTCGGCGTCCGAATACTTTTAGTTTTCGCACTCTAACTTAAGTAAAAGTGAATAGAAATCTATGAAATTTTAACACAAGGTTTATGACCACAAAAGAAAGGTTAGTATTGATTTTGGGAGTTTTGGTCCCAACATTTTAGGAATTAGGGGCCAAAAAGGGCCCAAATTAGCATTTTCTTGGTTTTCGCACTATAACTGTAGTTTAAGTTAATAGAAATCTATGAAATTTTGACACAAGGTTTATGACGACAAAAGAAAGGTTGGGATTGATTTTGGGAGTTTTGGTTTCAACATTTTAGGAATTAGGGGCCAAAAAAGGGCCCAATTAAGCATTACTCTTGGTTTTCGCACAATAACTTTAGTTTAAGTAAATAGAAATCAATGAAATTTAAACACAATGTTTATGACCACAAAAGGAAGGTTGGTATTGATTTTGGGAGTTTAGGTCCCAACAGTTTAGGAATTAGGGGCCAAAAAGGGACCCAAAAAAGCATTTTTCTTGGTTTTCGCACCATAACGTTTATGACCATAAAAGGAAGGTTGGTATTGATTTTTTGGAGTTTTGGTCCCAACAGTTTAGGAATAAGGGGCCCAAAGGGTCCAAAATTAAACTTTGTTTGATTTCATCAAAAATTGGATAATTGGGGTTCTTTGATATGCCGAATCTAACTGTGTATGTAGATTCTTCATTTTTGGTCTTGTTTTCAAATTGGTCTACATTAAAGTCCAAAGGGTCCAAAATTAAACTTAGTTTGATTTTAACAAAAATTGAAATCTTGGGGTTCTTTGATATGCTGAATCCAAACATGTACTTAGATTTTTGATTATGGGCTCAGTTTTCAAGTTGGTCCAAATCGGGGTCCAAAATTAAACTTTGTTTGATTTCATCAAAAATTGAATAAATGGGGTTCTTTGATATGCCAGATCTAACTGTGTATGTAGATTCTTCATTTTTGGTCTTGTTTTCAAATTGGTCTACATTAAAGTCCAAAGGGTCCAAAATTAAACTTAGTTTGATTTTAACAAAAATTGAAATCTTGGGGTTCTTTGATATGCTGAATCCAAACATGTACTTAGATTTTTGATTATGGGCTCAGTTTTCAAGTTGGTCCAAATCAGGATCTAAAATTATTATATTAAGTATTGTGCAATAGCAAGTCTTTTCAATTGCACAGTATTGCGCAATGGCAAGAAATATCTAATTACACAATATTGTGAAATAGCAATTTTTTATTTAATTAGAGTTATCTTTCTTTGTCCAGAATAGTAAGCAAGAAATATCTAATTGCACAATATTGTGCAATTGCAAGAATTTTTTTTTAATTGGAGTTATCTTTCTTTGTCCAGAATCAACTTAAATCTTTGTTATATACAATATACAATGTATATTCACTTTTTACTACCAACTGATAAATTAAAATAATCTTTACCATTCAGTGATAACAAGCATTTTTTTTACATCTTAATATTTTATGATGTATTTAAATGAGTAGTTATTGTTGCAAACTTCATTAGAAATTTGAATTGAGATCAGTTTTGAAATAAGGGAAAGGGGGATGTGAAAAAAAAAATTGGGGGGTCAATTTTTTTCATTTCAGATTTCATAAATAAAAAGAAAATTTCTTCAAACATTTTTTTGAGAGGATTAATATTCAACAGCATAGTGAATTGCTGTAAGAGAAAACCAAAATTTTAAGTTCATTAGAACACATTCATTCTGTGTCAGAAACCTATGCTGTGTCAACTATTTAATCACAATCCAAATTTAGAGCTGAATCCAGCTTGAATGTTGTGTCCATACTTGCCCCAACCATTCAGGGTTCAACCTCTGCGGTCGTATAAAGCTACGCCCTGCGGAGCATCTGGTTTTCTCTTATCTTCAAAAAATTAACCCCTTTTTTCTCTAATCTTCAAAAAATTAACCCCTTTTTTCTCTAATTTCCTTTTTTTTTGCCCTTTGGGGTTATTCTCTAATCTTCATTTTTTAAGGGCATTATTCTTTAATCATTTAACCCCATCCAAACCCTAATGTATACATTCAAAATTCTAATTATTTTATATATAAGACTATCGAAAACTTACCAAAAGATAAAATACTATTGAAATTAACATTTCCCGCGATAAAATTTTAAAACTGCTACTTCTCACATCTCCTGCTTGTCCTGGCACCTCATGTTATGACAGTGTCATGATAATCAGTTACTTAGTACAAGAAACCTAAAAAATAATTATCTATCATCAGAATCAGCACTATATATTTTAAAATATACAGCTAGTCAACAAAAGAGGGGTACTGAAAAACTACTGATCATGATTTCCCCCTGCACTTTTCTGTGTCTTTACCTTCAGCCTACACATGCAAGTCTTAAAAGGGGGGAAAATTGAAGACAAGGACACCAAAATAGCATAAATTCAACAAAAACACAAAAATTTAAAAAATATAATCATATAATATATGGTTAGTGGAATATAACAGTATTATATATGCCTGGTTTTCTGTAAACTAGCCATTAGTAGCTAAATGATCCAACCGATAAATGGAATGTACATTTAAAAAAAAATGGGTGATTATGCATTGTACTTGTACGCAGAGGCGGATTTAGGGAGGGGCCCGGGCCCCCCCTTTTTGGGAAAAAATTTGGTTGCTTATATAGGGAATCACTGAAGCGTGACTGGAGCTGGACCCCTCTTAGGGCAGTCAGTGGGCCCCCACTTATGAAAATTTCTGGATCCGCCACTGGTACATTTTTGTAAATTAAATTACATGATTCTGGCATTTGAACATAACTATTAGTATTTGCAGCCTATTATCTATCTATCTTCCTTTTAAGGAGTGGACACATTCTTGAGTGTTACTGATATATACTCCAGCTTATAAATGTTTTAATTGTTTAGAAATTATAGACACAGAGAAAAATATATAATTAGTTTTCAAAACCTGTGAAGTAGATTTTTCTTTTCATGACATACATGTACAAATAAATAATGACACCATAATTTCATAGGTAACCTTTGGTTGCTAGGTCATTTAATTCCGAATCATGCATGCAGCTTCCAATAGCAGATACATGTATATGCTATTGCTTAGAGCTAATTTTTGGTGAAAAGCTCATTAGAGCATATGTTTGTACTGTTTGTCAATATGCTGAATCCAAATAAAGTTTTACTTACTTACTTACTTCCTAAGGATTTGCATAGTACAAATCCTTATCATGCTAATGCCACACAATAATGATAATGTGTAAGTGATAAATTTGTCCTGGTA
This sequence comes from Mytilus edulis, assembly GCA_019925275.1. Classification (NCBI taxonomy): domain Eukaryota; kingdom Metazoa; phylum Mollusca; class Bivalvia; order Mytilida; family Mytilidae; genus Mytilus; species Mytilus edulis. Next base: position 20,893 of record JAHUZM010000262.1, on the reverse strand, counting down.
AAATATGTCTGGGCGGACAATCATTACTAGTATAAAAAGTCCATGGTTACAGAATTTACTAGTATATTTAGGCCGATGTTAGTAATATATGTCCCCAGACTAATTTTCCTAGGTAATCATGTCCTTTAAAATCATATAATAAATTCAATTACATTTAAACCATGGAATGCAGTGGGTTTTTTTTTGGGGGGGGGGGGGAGGGGGTGATCCTACCAGTTTTAATATCCAGCAAACATTATTTTCTGTCTATGAGAATAAATGTATGCATGCCACAGTAGGGTACCGCAGCTAGAATAAAGTGTGATAATTTTGTTTTAAGTACCCCTCCCCCTTTTTTTAAATTTCTGTTATTTCTCCTTCCAAGAAACGGCAATTTTATTTATTGTCCACCAGCGATCAGACCTGACACCTATGCATTTGAATTCTGTCATATACATTGATTTAAAATAGTTATATCGTTTAATATAAGTAAAAATCATACCTGCATGGTTTGTACATTGGCGGCCGCCAACTTGGAAAACGTAAACAAAGTAGTTCGCATGTACGCACTTTCCACAGAATGGTCAAACGGCTACAAATATGTCGTATGTTTAAAAATGAACCGTTAAAGTTAATACAAAAACATGTTTTAAATATATGTTTATGCAATTAACGAAAAAATGTATGCATGCGCTGCGGATGCTTAATCTCTGCAAGATCTTGCACACGGTGAGTACGGCTGAAGGCAAGGGTGTTAAACGCAGGACTTCGGGAATGTTCGGAGAGCCGACAACCTTGCTTCGGAAGTTGATAGATTATAAGTATCATTTTCTTATATTTCATATTAGAATAGTATAATTAAATACATATAGTCTCTTGTGTAGAGTTGTCTCATTGGTTATCATAATTTTAAACATCTTTTTTTTTTTATGTATAACAATATTTCAATAATATAATATCCAATAACATATTTTTTATCTCGTACATTTATATTCTTTAGATCCAACCTGTAAAGAGGGCGATTAAAACACAATACTTTTTAATAAATTTTGATTTACATTTGCACCTGTCCTAAGTCAGGAATCTGATGTACAGTAGTTGTCGTTTGTTTAAGTAATTTATACGTGTTTCTTGTTTCTCGTTTTTTATATAGACTAGACCGTTGGTTTTCCCGTTTAATTGGTTTTACACTTGTAATTTTGGGGCCCTTTATAGCTTGTTGTTCGGTGTGAGCCAAGGCTCCGTGCTGACGGCCGTACATTGACCTATAATGGTTTACTTTTATAAATTGTTATTTGGATGGAGAGTTGTCTTACTGGTATTCACACCACATCTACCTATATATATTATCATTTAAATTTGCTTACTTACATTTTTATTCAACAAAGCTCCTAAACAACAAAATGGTACACTATGCTATGAGTGCGACGGAAAACTGCAATCTGAATCATGTCAGAAAGTAACATTTTGCGGATATGACGAGGTAGTATTATGATAGTTATACATTTTCTTGTAAATGGTTTCTAAAATCTATACTGAACATTTGTAAATGTCAAGACTGACATTTCCATAGGGAAATAACAGAAAATCAATATCTGAAATATACATTCAGAATAAAGCAAACACATTTTTTATGTACAGATTGCAATTTTATGAAAGATATTTAATGATAACTTCCTTTGTGAAAATTCATTACATTTCAAATTCTGCAATCAAATTAATTATATTGGAGCGGCTATTTGAATCCTTAACATGACCACGTGATCAACAATATTTCGTTGTGTATGTTTTATAATTTACACAGTCTTCGCAGTTTGAGGTTTCATTGGTCACGATAAACCGTGACGGGTTAAGTCATGACATTCGTGCAGACCTCAAACCACCTCGAATAATATACCTCTACTTTCACAGTGAGATACGACGGTATCCAGGAAATCTAATTAAGTGGATACGTATATGTACAGTCAGGATTCTACTTGTCTACTATCTCCCCATTACGCCAGTTAATTTACACAATCGTAGAAATGGAAGCCATTGTAGGGATGATCCGCATAGCTATGGCACGCCGTTTTTATATCTATTTAAATTTAAAGATATCTTATTTATTTAACAAGATATCTTATTAAGATATCTTTAATTTTTATAAGATATTTTATTTAATTTGAAAGTAAATAAGATATCTCTATTAGTTTATAAGATATCTCTATTAGTTTATAAGATATCTCTATAAGTTAATAAGATATCTCTATTAATTAATAAGATATCTTATAAAGTATATAAGATATCTTACTTCTTTATAAAGATATCTTTTAAATACACACTTTATAAGATATCTTATTAATTAATAGAGATATCTTATAAACTAATAGAGATATCTTATTAACTTATGAAGATATCTTATATATTAAATAAGATATCTTTATAACCAATTAAATAAGATATCTCTATAAGTTTATAAGATATCTCTAAAATAAAATTGAGAAAGGAAATGGTGAATATGTCAAAGCGACAACCACCCGACCATAGAGCAAACAACAGTTTATAAGATATCTCTATTAGTTTATAAGATATTTCTATAAGTTCATAAGATATCTCTATAAGTTAATAAGATATCTCTATTAATTAATAAGATATCTTATAAAGTTTATAAGATATCTTTTGAATAATACTGTATAAGATATCTTATTAATTAATAGAGATATCTTATAAACTAATAGAGATATCTTATTAATTAATAGAGATATCTTATAAACTAATAGAGATATCTTATTAACTTATGGAGATATCTTATTAAGTAAATAAGATATCTCTATTATTAACTATATAAAAGATATCTTATATAGTTAATAAGATATTTTATAAATTAACAGAGATATCTTATTTTTAAATAAGATATCTTATATATTTAATAAGATATCTTATTTAATAAATCAGATATCTCAATTAATATATAAGATATCTCATTTTGTTATTAAGATATCTCAATTAGTTTATAATATATATTATTTAACTAAATAAGATATCTTATATATTTAATAAGATATCTTATTTAATAAATCAGATATCTCAATTAATATATAAGATATCTCATTTTGTACTGAAGCCTGGAGCTGCCTTGTGTAATTGTTTATAACTAAACCATATTTGATAATCATTGCGATAATGTTTTGTATATTGCAAAATGACGCCTTATTTATCGCAATAATTTGCTGTATCTAACACCAAGGCACTTTATTTAGAACAATGATTTGTTAAATTTAACACTTAGAAGACTTAATTATCGCAATATGTGCTATATATTACGGAAGCGTATAGGGGCCTTATATTAGTTAGTTAACAATGCTTAAGAAAACTTAATTAATACAATATCGTGTACTATAATGCATTAAATTAGATAATTTAGATAATTTACTCACTTATAAGAGATTTAACTCCTTTATTTATGGCAATATTAATTCTTACTAATTTTATGGATGTTAAGTTAAATATCTTTATTTTTTAGAATTTGTTAAGTTGCATTAAATAAAACACTTTAATGTTAAGGAAACTTAATTAAGGAGTTTTCATCAATTATACTGTTTTAAATTGTTTTAATTAAGTTCATTTACTAACTTATGATAGATAAATCCAACTTAGTTAAGTCATTTTATTTTTTATATTTATCTAAAATGTATAAATTTAAAAGCTTTATTTTTAATATGGCATAACTAAGGCAAGTTAACTGTTATGGTGTATATATATACAGCGAAACATTACCACGCATCCATTCTTTGAAGTAAAGCAGCATTTCAATTCGACGAAGCTTTTATTTCGGAAGACGCCAAACTATGTGACCTGAAAATGGATATTCACATGATTAAAATGGTAAGTAGAATCAAAGTTGATCACTTCTAGTTTGACATTCAAAAATCAATTAAATGAACAAATTACAAAAATATATTGTAAAACTAAAGAAAACACACGAAGTGAAAGTCAACAGGTAACTCTGGCTTCATATGAAAAAACTTACAAGCTTTTCATTCATATTGAACATATTATGCCTCCACTCGATGGGGGTATGATCTGGTATATTGGAATAACCTGGTCCATCCGACAGAATGCCATTGCAACAAGTGGTCTATTCAATATATTACTTTACATACACGGGACATAAGTAGAGAAAGATTTTGGTTACTGTCCGACATCGACATCCTATGTGGTGTTTTTTTTTTATTTGTATGGTAAACTTGTGAAAAACTCTACCGAGTCATCGTGCGAGAGAAATTGTGTCTCAAGACTAGTACAGTTGCACAAATACCCTGACCAAAAATGTTATCTGCTTAATTCAGGGGCGGATCCAGCCATTTTAAAAAGGGGGTCCAACTATATGTCCCGATTCAAATGCATTGAGCGGCCAAAAAAAGGGGGGTTCGAACCCCCGGAACCCCCCAAGAATGGAGGCTTTTGATTGGTCAATAGATGGTGTATTTTTTGTTCATGAATTTATTCCGCTGCAAGGGAAATTTGCAGCGATTTTGATATCACCGAGGTATTTGTCATTAATAATTACCTAAGTTTACCCTTTTTCTTCTTGTCTCGTATGAGCCTCCTTTATCAGGAGCACCACCATGAGTTATGGCGTAGAAAGGAGGACATTTGGAGGCTGTATCGGTACAGATTAATGTGAGCATTTGCCTACCCAATTCCCTAGCCAGGCCGTGACGGGTTTTATTACCAGAAAGTTAAACGTCCAAAAACAATATATACAATGCAATAGAAAATATAAAATAAAACTAGATCACACGCTCACCTGATTCGCTCAGGCCTCATAGTATAAAAAAGTGAAAAACTATACATAAAATGGAACAATATCACCCCGGATGCCCCACAAATGCCTTGGCCAGATACATTTAAGGTAATAACGAGGAATCCCCATTCGGTTAGGACAAAATACATATCAAAACCGACTCTTCTAAATGCCCTGCTGTAACAACCCTTCACTTAGACGCTTGTAACGAATTTGTCAAAGGATTTGTCTTTTGGTCATTTGTGCGTTTTGATGATATTCGGTGTAATTAAAACGATATACATGTATCAAAGGAAATAGTGGCAATTGCAAAAAATACAAATCTTCGGTCTATAAATATTCCTCGCCTTTCAGGCTCGTGAAATTTCACCGCCCCGCGATTTGTAATTTTCACAAATACCACTCCTTTCGATGATGTATCTATTGATAAAATCTACCGAATGATGTTACATTATAAACGCACGAGTGACATCATCTCGGTGAAGGGTAAAACATACAAAGACCGGGACAAACATATGCTGGTAAAAATGCATGTACGTCTGCAAAATACCCCGGGAAAGGATAAAAATGTTTCAAACACTTTCTGAAATATCTCGTATTTGTGAAAGAGCAAAGGCCGTAAGTATAGACGTGAATCGGTTAATTCGAGCAAACAAACAAAAGACAAACCAACATCACAAAAAAACAAAAAAGTACACAAATGATACACAGGGATTGTATTTTCTCTGGCTATGACATAATTTTGTATCTAAATATCCTATGTTTATTTTTCAGATTGTTTTGTTTTGTGTATGTGCAACAACAGTGAATGCCATTATTCCCCAACCACAAGATGGAGCGACATTAGACGAACTTATTGAGTACTATTTCAGCCAGTTATACACGCAAGATGAAATACTGGGTTTCCTGCTGTTTCTGCACAATGTGATGATAAGCAAGAGAACTCTGAAAAGAATTTTGAGGAGATTAAATTTGAGAAGAAGAGGTGTTGAAAATCTTTTGCCTGATATTGTACGTAAAATTGTTGACCTGCGACGTTTTGGATACGACCAAGTGGGATATCGCACAATTTGGAGATTGCTAAATACATTGTACGGTGTGCGTGCAACCCAAGAGACAGTCATAATTGCTTTGAGTGTAATTGACACTGACGGTGTCAATGCTAGCAGACGAAGACGGCTTATTAGAAGATCATATAACAGCAGAGGACCTAATGATTGTCTTCACGTGGATGGGTATGACAAACTTAAGCCTTTCGGCATTTCAATACATGGTTGTATTGATGGCTTTTCCAGAAAAATCATGTGGCTCACCGCCAGTCATACCAACAAGAATCCACGGTACGTTGCTCGTTACTTCGTAGAACACTTAAAGAAGTACAAGCGTGTGCCAAGATCAGTTAGGACTGACGCGGGAACTGAAAATGTTCTTATTCACAGAATCCAAATGGCCTTACGATATCGCCACCGTGATCCTTCGGCTGGAGTTCATAGTGTATCAGTTGGTCGGTCAACTGCAAACCAGAGGATAGAAATGTTATGGAGTTTCTTAATGCGAAATTTTACAATTTTCTGGAAAAATTTATTTAACAGTCTTGTAGAAGAGGGAATTTTAAATAATACTGACCCTTTACATTTAGAATGTGTTCGATTTTGTTTTTTGCCTATCATTCAGTTGCATTTAAAGCAGTTCGAAGAAATGTGGAACACCCATCGAATCCGTCAGCAAGGATTCGCGGAACAATATTATGGGATTCCTAATGTCATGTATTTCCAGCCTATCATTTACGGAAAATTGGACCAATCGTTTGCACTGCCCTGTGGTGACACTGTATTAGATGATATTGCAGATCAATACACTGAACAAACGCTTCACCGTGGAGTTTCACATGAGTTTAGGCAATTGGTATCCTTGGTTACAGGACTGACCATTGAAGACTTTGATGTAGTACAAACGCCTGATGAGGCTAAAACCTTATATCGTCATCTCATATCTTTGATGTTGCACACCATTTTTGCTTAGCTTCTATTAAAAAAACGATCTCGTCTTTGATTTTTAGCCTATTTATTGACATCCTCGGAAAACCCATCTTCGCTAGCCAAGAGTTACGATCCACTTCCCTTCTCTAGGGAATTGGATCGTAACCTTTGGCTAGCGAAGATGCGGAAAACCAGGAGTGCCTCCGTTGCACACTCCTTCATCACCCTAGGTCCAATCTCTATCCAGAGTTATCGATCCATACTCTCCGTATAGGGGGGAGTATGGACTGGCAACTCTGGATAGAGATTGCCCTGGGTCAATTGAAATAGTTTTCTTCATTTTTGGAACATTTGTATCGTTGACGCTGATTGGTTGTATTGCACTGTTATAATGCGTTATAATCTATAATCAATCAGAATGATGGAGAAAATTAAACGATCGCGACATATTTAATACAAGGATTCTGACTGCCGTTCGGGTCGACAATCAGAGAAGGAAGTTATTTCTATAAAAGAAAAAAAGAAAAAAATACACTTCATTACGTTTATCTTAAAAGGTTATAAGTGTTCGATTCTTGCAATTCCATTGAAAATAAGCTTACAACTTCCTACTTTTCTAAATTCCGTCCCAACAAGAGCCTCACCATTTATTCATACCTGTCAATCACTACCAGAAAATTTGACCAATTATTGATCATAATTGATTTCCCCAGTGTCTATCAGCAGTTCATGTTGATCAGTTGTGTTAACGTTGCATGCCATTTCCCGCAACATTAATATCTCATGCAGTCGATGTATTTTCAAAATGTTACATCGTAAGGGTCACGGCTGGTAATCTACACACGCAGAACATTTGGTTCTGCAATGAAAACCGTGAGAGGATTTTCCGGTTGTGCTTGAGTGGAGCAATTGTCACCGCTTCGAAAGGTATATACATTTCTTAATCGCAATTTTCTTATTCGACTGATCAAATATTGAAAATCGGAGAATGCTATGCTGTGGTGAATACTTGAACAAAAAGATACATGTATCATTTACTGTTGTACGTGGAGTTGAACTCCTACAAAATCAGTTGCCGCACGAGAATTTGCCTAAAAAAGTGACATTTAAATTTTAAAATGGTTTTAATTACAGACCCTCAAGTTCAAATTTACTTTTTATTCGGTCAATGGGAATGAATGTCGTTTTGGGCGGCGTGGACGCTGTCCGGTGTTGATAGACATCTTAATAAATCAAAAAACCTCATATTTTCATTTTGTCATGCGTGAGGGGATTGGTTCTGATTGAGGACATCGTTAATGCGTGAGGGGACTTGAAATCATATCTTTGTATACAAGCTATCAGTCGTTGAAAGTTGCCTTAATATGGTTAGATTGTTTATGAAAAAAACAAATTTGTGTGCATAAATAAAAATTATGAGATAGGATTTTGAAATAACAAGAAATGACCATGTTTTCTTTTTATGAATAAAAGTCTAACCAATAAATTTCAAATATGTGTCCAAATTCGTGGTTTTGGGCAAATAATCGGTATAGTTTACTACCACAATTTGATATTAATTAATATTGTAATTTTCATTGTTATTGATAAATGTTATATCAGTAAATCTAATCCTGAATCTGTCTATCCTATTTTTTGGGATATTGGTTAAGAAATTCATATATTACGTCACTTTGTGCGTTTATGGTTTTGGCTAACTTGGCTGTAAATTTTTATGTGCTGGTTTAGGTAATTTTATGTATCCGTTTTTATTGTGTAGTTAGTCATCACTTCGATTTTATCATGTATATCTATTTTATAGTCATTTTATAAAACATCACTGTTTGCAAAATTATGAATTATTCGAAATAACAAGGATGTTCTTATTCCAGACAGAAAACCTAGCCGCATTAGACACAACTTATTGGAACTTTTGGTCCTCAATGTACTTGTCTTGGCTTTCGAACTTTTTTCATCTGAGCGTCACTGGTAAGCCTTGTGTTGACGAAAGACGCGTCTGACGTATAAGTGTTTTTTTAAACCTGGTACCTTTTGTTAGCTATAATTGGAGTGTTTCTCTGTCCTATATGTTCTATCATTTATTTGTATTGTAGTCCTGTCATGTAATGTTGTATATAACTGATATATTTACCATTGCCGTAGAAGCGGGAGGTTTGGCATGCCACAAAACCGGGTTCATCCCACCATTTTTTCTTAAAATGTCCTGTGCCAATTCCGGAAAATGGCCATTGTTAAATTGTAATTCGTTTCTGTGTGTGTTAAAGTTTAATTTTGTGTTGCTGTTGTGTCGTAGTTTTCCTCTTATATTTGATGTGTTTCCCTCAGTTTATGCACACAAATGTGTTTTTTTCATGAACAATCTGACCACATTTAGGCAACTTTCAAATACTCATAGTTTGGCTATAATATTATGATTTTACGTCCCCTCACGCATTCACGATGTCCTCAATCAGAACCGATCCCCTCACGCATGTCATAATGAAAATATGAGGTTTTTAGATTTATTAAGATGTCGATCTACACCGGACAGCGTACACGCCGCCCAAAACGACATTCATACCCATTGACCGAATAAAAAGTAAATTTGAACTTGAGGGTCTGTAATTAAAACCATTTTAAAATTTAAATGTCACTTTTTTAGGCAAATTCTCGTGCGGCAACTGATTTTGTAGGAGTTCAACTCCACGTACAACAGTAAATGATACATGTATCTTTTTGTTCAAGTATTCACCACAGCATAGCATTCTCCGATTTTCAATATTTGATCAGTCGAATAAGAAAATTGCGATTTAGAAATGTATATACCTTTCGAAGCGGTGACAATTGCTCCACTCAAGCACAACCGGAAAATCCTCTCACGGTTTTCATTGCAGAACCAAATGTTCTGCGTGTGTAGATTACCAGCCGTGAGGGTTGTCGAGTTCAAGTTACGTTTTATACATGTTTTATTTTTAATAGTACATTGACCATTTGCATTATATCTTCAATTTATTTGTGTAATCTTTTGGCAAAAGTTTTTTTTACTGAACACTATTTAAAAAAAAACAATGGTTGTTATTAACTTACGGGAAAACGAATTTTTATTTTCAAGATTCGTCTCTTTGCCTTGCATGGATATGATGTTTAAAACAAAATGGTTGCACACACAGCCGTACGCGTAATCATTGTTTACATCAATTGAGTCTGAAAATCAGGATCTTGTTTATCATTCAAGCGTTTGGACTACTTTATAAATCTGTTTGTAGTTCTTTGCATGTGAAATTCATCTTCGTCACAAAACGATTCCAGTTCTTGTCTAATATCTATGTTCTTTTATTAAATGATATGAGCAAATAAGCCATAATACGGATAAATCAGCATGTGCAATACTGAAAACGTTTCACTGTCAACAATATAAATCAAGATTTATTATTAACCAACTAAGTACATTATTGCCAAAAATTATTGTTTATTATAAACCCTAACTGGGCTTAATACTGTAACAGACAAACTGGGCATTAATATAGGGCCATTACAGAAAAACAGGTGCCATTACAGAAAAATAGGGCCATTACAGAAAAACAGTGTTTATATCAAATATAATAAATTTAACATGGCCGCCGATTTTCAAATATAGGGATCACTGCTCATCCTGTTTTTCAACACATAACTTCTGTTAACTTAATATCTTGGATATTTGGTATATTAAAAGCTTTATGGTGTGAAGTACAAATTATTTTTTTCAAACTAACCTGTCATTAAAAGAGTAGAGAGTACATCAAGTTGGCAGCAACACATAGTTACACTTTTGTTCAGTTGGTTAATAAATGTATTAAGAAATCGGAGTTTTTATAATGGCCCAGTTATGTGTCCTCGGTCAGTAATAATGGCCTCGAATGTCTGTAATGGCCCTCGGCGTTGCCTCTGGCCATTACAGACTTCTTCTACCATACACCTTATCGCTAATCCCGGCTGACCCGGCCGCTTGAACTTTTGACGCATGTACAACAATCACTTTTCCATTGTGGCGTCAGATATTTTGTGCTATTACGTCAAATTTTTACTGGAACCTGTGTGATATCTAGTAATGGCGGACAAATAACGATAAGGTGTATTATTACAGACCTTGGACATATAACAGGGCCATTATAAAAACACCCATTCAATAATACAATATTATTGACTTGGACTGCTCTGACTGGCTACCGAAGATTTATGAAAAACAATAATTTTGGGTGGTGGTAAAGTCTTGTGGTCTTAATAAGGCTGCTAGATGGTATTTTTTGTTGTTGTGAGATTAACATTTACCATTTTCTTTACCCAATTCTAAACGGTTGATTTCACAAATTGTCCCGTGTTGTCGTCTGTAGCGAACACAACGGAAAATTTGCATTGAATTCCGTCCAGTGAAGTTGAATAGACAATGCATGTGAAATAGTGCAGCCACGCATATTTTAAGCATCTTTAAAACACGTGCGTTTCTTGTTTATGAAAAGAAAAAGAACTGTAGGCGGATTCCTGTTTTCATTTAAAATTATATACATTTGAGCATTAGGTACAGATGGGGCAATATGCGTAATTGTTTCTCCATAGGCGGTAATGGTAACGTTTTCCTCTGTTGCTCAGCCCGTATCGTAAACTTGAATATGTATGATGGCTTGTTTCGAAGGTGAGACATTTTTGCATATGTGGTTAAATTTTCGGGGTACGAAGTGTGATTCATTTTTCTGTAAATTAGTATACCCCGAAAATCTTTTCGTGATGCGGCTCTTCATGGTAAAAAGTCCCTTTTTTCACACAATTATTTCTTTGAAAATTTAATACTTTGAATACATATAATAACTCCATTTTTATTCTAAGGTTCTATACTTTGTTAAGCTCAGTTACTTGTTAAAAATTGAAACATGTCCGATATCACTACACAGAGATTTTTTGTTTACAACCTCAATCGGAGGCGCGTTAGGGATATTGTCCCAGATGCGGAAATAAAGTTTGCAATATCCTTAGATTCAGCAGGTCTTATTTTCTAAAATAAATTATTACCAGAACACTCGCAAAATCGCGGGCATTTTAAACTTGTAGGATGAACTTTTGTAAAAGATTTTATGTCTGGAGAATTTCAGAAAAGGCATCAAAAGGTCTCTCCCTTTTTTTGCAAAGTCCATTATTTTTTTCTTTTCTGTTAAACTCCATTATTTTTGCGTTTCTGGCCTCCTTCTTCCGTTAAGGGGTTGACCTCATATTTGAATGATTTACTAACTCCGCTCGGTAAAACATTACAGGAGGCTTCTCCATTGATTAAAAGTGAATATTAACAAAATAATTAAAACTATATACACTGTACAATTTGGAAAGCTGATGTCTAGTTAGGCTGCATTTGGGTCCAGGGCACACTGGCTAATCTGGCCCTGAACTCCTCGAGTGTTGGTGCAGCTGCTACTGTGTCTGGCAGATGGTTCCAGTCTCTTATAGAGCGTGGGAAGAAGGAGTTTTTGTATACTTCCTTAGTAGCTCTTATCTGTCTTAGTCTGTGGCCACCCCTTGTTCTGTTGTCCCCAGATGTGTAGTAGATAGCGGGTTGTATCTCCACTAGTTGGTTCTGTATCTTGTAGCATAGTACGAGTCGCTGTTTAATTCGTCTATACTGTAGAGGATCCCACTGGAGTTGGTTTAATAGTCCAGTGACGCATCCTGGGGAAGTGTCTGTGTACTGGTTGTAGACAAATCGTGCTGCTTTACGCTGTACCCGGTCGAAGTCTTTGATCAAGGTGGTTTGATGGGGGTCCCACACTGTGGCAGCGTACTCAATCGATGGTCTGATGAGTGCACAATAGGCTGTGTTTTTAACAGATGGTTTGCATCGGCCCAGGTTTCTGCGGAGAAAACCGAGGGTCCTGGTTGCTTTTCCTGTTATTAATGTGCTTATTCCACTGTAGGTCTTGACTAACGGTAACTCCAAGGTACTTTCCGCTATCAACAACTTCTAGTTGGTGTCCGTGCAAGGTGTATGTTGTTTGCAGGGTGTTGCGCTTGTTAGATATCCTCATGACTGCGCACTTTTCTGGATGGAAACACATCTGCCACTTGTGTTCCCACTCTTCCAGAGCAGTGAGGTCTCTCTGTAGAGTTGCAGCATCATCAGGATTTCTAATTTTTCTGTACACCAGGCTATCGTCCGCAAACAACCTTACATCTGATGATGTACAATCTGGCATGTCATTGATATATGTCAGGAATAGTAGAGGACCTAAGACTGTTCCTTGTGGAACTCCTGATATTACATCTAAAGGAGATGATGTATGTCCTTCTAGAACAACTGACTGGGCTCTACTGCTTAGAAAGTCCTTTATCCAGTTCAATGTTGATCCTTTCACCCCGTAGTATGCCAGTTTCACAAGACCACAATTATTCTTCCCCTTTGCTACAATGCTTTTTTGGTAAAATTCTATATTTGCACCGCTTCAAACATGAAATAAATGTAACTGCTTATACACATATATGTTTGTTCCTCATCGAAATATTGGATAAGGAACAAGTATTGCAGTTCAACATAACATTCTTTGTTAAAACCGGGACAATCAGGGTCCAGGGATCTAAATACATGACCTTTGTTCATTCTCACTTTCCTGTTCTGATACAAATCTTAGCCAAGCTGATTGATAATGCTACACATGCTACAGTTGAGGAACAGTTTGGCCTAGATCAAATTTTAAAAGATGTTTACGACAACACAGTTTCATTCATCTAAGCTTGATGATTCCCTAACATCCATCAAATCCACCATACACCAGGATGTGCATGAGCGTACAAATACACCTACCGCTACATGTAGTACGTCAAAAAAAAATTTTAGTGGACCACTTTTCTCGTATTGTAAAAAACAATAACTGAGGCTATCATGCAAACAGCAATCCAACAATCTAATAATTATACCAAATTGATGACAGCAATCACCACTTCTTGTGAAACTCTAACAACCATAAACTATGGATACATTTGTGTGTGTGTGTATGTAGTATGCTAGCTACAACTCATTTATATATATATTATATATAATTATATAAATATCTGTTTGTTTATGATGAAACATTGTTCTATCAGTTGTGAAAATATTTACAGTATTATTACTCTTATATCACAATCACCTGTAGCTTAAACCCTAAAATTTTGTAGTATAAAGATACTGAGTTAGGATAGCCAGTATCTCATATATTCAATTTCTTTTATTAATATCTGCAATCATTAAAACAAGTTGTTCAATCATATACTATTCAAAAAATTATAAGATAGAATTAGAGACACTCTTTTATTCTATAAAATGAGTTTTGTGGTGATTTATCTTCCATTTAAATGGGCTTCTGGGAAGTGGGTGGTCTAAAAAAAAAAATGAAAAAAACAAAACAAAAATAAGACCCTTTTTTTTTAAATATAGAAAATATAGATCTAGTGTTCCTCGCTGAAACCCACTTGGGCACTAAATGATCAATTAGTTATATTTTCAAGAAATGTTATGTTGTTTTTAAAAAAGGAGTTGTTGAAATTGCTAGCAATTTGCGACTTTCATTTGAATTTGGGAAAAATATTTTTGTTCATAACCATAATAACGACGGAAGCACAGTTTTGAAATATTGTTATGCACGTTTTGAAAATGTCTATAATCATGGTTTTATTAAAACATCTGCTAATTTCGGTGTTAAAGCTGAACGTAAGAGACAACCAATAGAAAAATATATAAAAACACAAGCAATTCTTTATTGGGCTAGATTAAATACTGAAAACATAAACCCATTACTAAAAGAAAGCTATACAATAAGTAAACATCTTGATTCACAAGGAATTTATACTTGTGAATATAAAAAAAGAAGATGTGGTATGATTGCCAATGAGACAACTGTCCACAAGAGACCAAAATGACACAGACATTAACAACTATAGGTCACCGTATGGCCTTCAACAATGAGCACTGTTATCACAGATTCAACACAATAAATGAATAATGATAACTTAAGACTTGGATTAAGAATATTACAAGCAACTTTCATTCAGAATTACTGTAAAATAAAATAACAAGTTTGAACGAAAATAACAAACTTTTTCTTTACAAAAATATTAATGTCAAACAAGACCAAGAATTTTATCTAGGATATCCAAATTTTGAATCTAGACGTTTATTTACAAAAATTAGAATTAGAGACCATAATTTGATCATTGAGAAGGGCAGATATCTAAAAATACCTCGAGACAATAGAACATGTCCAACTTGTAAAACCTTAGAAGATGAAAATCACTTTCTCCTCTACTGTCAAATTAATAATGTTTTACGACTTTAAAACTTTTTAATGACATGGCAATATATAGTCCTATGTTTCCAAATCTGTCTGATACTGAAAAACTAGTAGTCCTACTAAATCCTTTTAATATAAACCAAGTGAAATAAAACAGTCTTTAGAACTGAGGACAGGGGACTCTTAGTTAGTTTTACTTGTATATATATAAGAGAATTATTTCAACCTCAAGACTGACTTTGTAAAGGAGGCCTATTTATCAATTAAAGATTTTAGTATAAGAAGAGCTATATGTAAAATGAGAATAAGTGCTCATGATCTTAAAATTGAGAAAGATAGATATAATAAAAAATACATAGAGAGCTCGAGAACTCAACGTCTATGTCATCACTGCTTATCACATGGATCAAATTCTATTGAAGATGAGACCCATTTTACAGTAAATTGTCCATTATATGATGAATAGAGGAAATTATTATTTGATAAAGTTATAAATTTTTGTACTAATTTTAAAGAACTACCTAATGATAAGAAATATTTCTGGCTGTTCACAAATGAGCATTTACCAACTCTCATGTGCCTAGGAAATTACATTATTAAAGGGTTAGAAATAAGATCCAGATGTAAACAAAATATATGAAGTAATTTAGTATTTTATTGTTATAAGATTTAATATAATAGTTATATAAAACACATGTTGTGTTAGGCTCTGATCCTGTTCATAACGTTAAAGTATGTATTAGTTTTCTGTTTTGCTTTTTCCAATCATATTGTGTTGTAAAATGATGCCCTTTATGGGTTCTTGATTAGATTAATAAAATTCTTATCTTATCTTATCTTATCTTATCTTATATAGGTATGTGTGTGTTCAACTCAGGTATTTTATTGTTGCTGTTACTTTTGTGTATATCAAAAGTATAATGTTACTTATATGGGTCATTTGAAAAAAATGTAGAATTTTGAAAATGAAAAATTTATTAAAAGTTACTTATTCAAACAATCCTCTACATAAGCAAATCAAAACAAACAGTACTTTAAGAACAACATATTAAAAGATGCAATCTTAATGATGTCATACAAGAATATCTTGAAACATTTTTTGATCGGTGGTACAATATTTTGTCTATCCTGTTACCATTTTCAAAAGAAATTTTGGGTTATTAAGAAAAGGTTTAGATAAAATGTTAAGCTTGTTTTATGTAATCAATTAGACGGTTTTTAAGAGAATAAACACCTATTTATACATGTTATATTCATTCTGTAAAATAATAGATTATTTTCCAATTTTTCAGGTTGAACTGAAAAATGCCTCTAAAAATTGGTTTTCAAAGGTTGTAAAAATTACCACCAGTAATGCAAGTCTAAGATAGCAATTTATATTGTTCGGCATTTTTTCACCCTTTCAAATAAACCCAACATAATAGGATATAGCTTTCGTCTCCTGTCCTCTATTTCTTTGGGGAATTATTGCTTAATGCCGTATCGTGTGTTCCGTAGCCTGTATGCATTATCTAAAACGTACTGTAGGTCACAATGATATAGGAAACGTGCTACTATGGATCTTCCGCCTCCTTGATATCGTCCAAACCTGTGAACGTTCCCGAAATCTATTTTATAGTCAATGCCTAGTTCATTGTAAAGAAAGCACCGGAGAAGTTCTTCGGTGTTTTCATCTCTGACATTATAAAGTCCGGTAAAACAAAATTGTTTTTCATGGAGCGGCACTGAAGGTCGAGCACTCTTTCCTTCATGTTTTCAAGCTCTGTTTGGCAGTTGCATTCTTGCTGCTGGTCACTCAATTCTGATAAATTTTTGAAAAATTTATTTATACAGACTTTTGCTTGTTCGAGTTAATTTGATTTTTTCTCGGTGACGATTTTGTTTCTGTCGCATCGAGCTTTAAAGGGGCACTAGCTGTCAAATTCATGGTCACCGATTTTACTCAAATTCTCATATTTTATTTATAACAATGTAAAACATTTATCCAAACTATCAAAAGTCTAAAATAAACAGTTTACAGAGCATGGGGTAGATAATATATAGGTTCGTTTCGTGTGCATTTTAGTCCAGACGCCATCTAAGGGGGCGGAGCCAAATTATCTCCATGAAAATGAGATTTGCCAATGCTTATACAACTGCATACCAAGTATCATTGACCTACCACTTGTGGTTCCCCATAAACTGACCTAATCACAAACTAATACATGTTAAATAAGCAAAAGTTTCGAAGCCAATAGACCATTACTGAGGGGACAAGGCCAAATAATCTCCATGGAAATGAGATGTGCCAATGCTGATACAACTGCATAACAAATATGATTGACCTACCACTTGTGGTTCACCATAAACTAGACCTAATCACAAACTAATACATTGTTGACGTCGTCGCCGACGCCGGAAACAGCATACCTTTGTCTCGCTTTTTGACTCCGTCAAGGCGAGGCAATAAAAACTATTAAAATAGCTATGCTACAGTTTATTTTAACTAATTAAAATGTAATTTCTATTGTAAAAATAAAGTCATTCCCAAAAATGAAAGTGAACAAAGAAACTATATCAATGCGCGGTACTATTCGATTTTAACTATTTACGGTTAACCTGATTTATGTTTTCTGTCTGTGGTATGTTAATTTATAAATCAAATTACAGATTCAATTTTAAGAATTCCCGATAGAAAAATGCATACCTTTACAAGTATGAATATTTTATAATATGTATTTATAAATATGATTTGGATGAATTCGATTCCTAACAGACATTGTTTAATGCCGAAAATGCTCACATTAATAACAAATTTTTTTTGTCAAAAACTAAGGGTGTTGCTAAACGGCGGAAACGGAAAACGGAACGGAAACGGAAACGGAAAGAAAAAAAATATATGGACGGAATTTAAGGGGGAAATGGAAAGAACTACAAAAACCAGTAACGAAATCACACAACAATTATTGCTGACAATAGGATAGAAGCTAGATATCAAAGTAAAAAGCAAACAGTTTTGGAAATACATAACATCGCTATTCATAGTGGTTTTCAATAGACAGCACTTGCATTTAATTCCTATGTTTTAATTTTAGCCATGCTGGCTATCTTGGCTGGCAGGCAGGGTTATCCAACATACTTTTCAAACTAGATACACCGATGATAATTTTTGCCAAGTTTAACCAAAACTGTCAGACGACTTTCTAAAAGACATGACTGTGTTCGGTAAAATTGGCCCAGTAGTTTCAGAGAAGATATTTGCAAAAGTTCATAAAGACGAAAACAGACGACGGACGCCAAATGAAGAGAAAAGCTCGATAAGCATCTGAAACATGCATTCTCTGCAAGATTCTCTAACATATATAGTATGCTCCAACATAGTGCGTAACCGGCTTGATTATTAGAATATTATCAATGCTTTTCATAAATATTGCAGTTGCAACTATGACAATGTGTTGTCATCAATGATTGCGCAAACACATCGATAAGGATATTTACCGTCATGTTATATTTTGAAAAAGCCACATATATACTACTTAAATCGAAATTAAACAGTTACATGAAACCAGATACATGCCAAGAAATCCTCGCTAAAAATTCCGGTCGACCCCCTACGGCAGTCATTAGTAGCTAAATATTTGATTTCATTGAAGGAATTAATTTATGACCTTCATGTACGTGTCGCTTAGAACACAGCCATATACCAAATGGTCAATATTAATCATCCATGTAATTTGCTCTATGGGGTGTTTGCAGAATTTCAACGGAGGCAATTTCTTGGCATGAAAACACAATGCATGTTGGGTTTACTCATTTCTATGCTTCCGCAAGCAAAGAGTCGTGGTAAATTGGACAACATCAAACAGGTCAAACAGGCCGTTGATTCTGTGGTATATCAAGAAACTGTTATGGGTCAGGTATTGTTAAGTAAATGATATCTTGGATAATCGGGTGTTTGGCCAGTAGAAACATCCATACGATCTGTAAATGATGCGAAGTGTAAAATAAAAATAATTTCCGTCATAAAAATAACCATCGAGTTTTCAGTTGTCTTGACATAGCATCAAAATCTTTAAAAACTACCAATACAAATAGAAAGCAACTTTCACATTTCAACATTCCTTTAGTGTGAATGAATATAAATTAATTATAAAAAAGAAGATGTGGTATGATTGCCAATGAGACAACTGTCCACAAGAGACCAAAAATGACACAGCAATTAACAACTATTGGTTACCGTACGGCCGTCTATAATGAGCTATGTTAACGGATGTCACACGTGAAGCTGGATATGTGTACCAATGCGGAGCAACAGAGATAACTCCCAGTTTTTTGTTCAATTGTTTATCCGTTTGTCTGTCATCTGTTTGTTTTTTTTGTGTCTTTTTTTTTAGTCATGGCGTTGTCAGTTTATTTTCGACTTTTGAGTTTGAATGTCCCTTTTACGGGTATCTTTCGCCTATCTTTTAATGTTTTCAACTATATCGTAAAACAACAAACTGAATGAGTGACACTATTTTCAATTGTAATACTATGAAATCGAATTCAGTGATCACGGCTTCTTGAAATGGATTGAATTTTCTGAGAAGAATTAAGCGGCATGATATACAAAGCAGTTTTGACAATATGATTTTGAAAACCATAGACATGACTAAGACTAACTGGGTAAGGGCATCTTGCAAAACGTATAATATCCATGTAGGCTACTAAATTCCCGCCACTTTTTTCGCTTTAATTCGTATTTATTGATTTTAATTTCTAGGAATTGTTATGCTTTTTTTTTGCGTTAATACCAAACTGCAAACTTCAGTATTGTAATTGGGTGAGAAAGGCTTTGTATAGAGAGTGATTTTGTCAATTTTACATAAATATAAAGTGTATTCGAGTTTCTATTCTAGTTCCCGGGTTTCCTTATCGGTTGTTGTCCATACAGCATTGCCCCATTAGGTTTCTTTTACGTTTTCTTTCCATTATATCAAAGAATAATATCAACAATTCAGAACAATGCAACAAAATACATCACATCACTAATCTTGATTCAAGGCAAGTAAAAAAGAAACAAAGAAAAAACGATGAAAAACATTTACCAACAAATGTATTACTTAACAACCTTTCTATCGAATCGAGGCCAAAGTCCATCTTTTAGGCCGTATGTAAAGTTCTTTTTGTGTCGTTGGGTTACTATCTTATTGACATTTATCCAACATTATTATGTAAAAGAGAAAAATCGAACAGACTATTCTAAATCGCATGAAAGCTTATCAAATATTTCAAAAACACACAGTCTCAATCATCCCCTACTGATTTAAATAATTTATGCTTTAACATCCTTTATTCTAAATTTATTCTTATACTTTATTTTCTTGTTAACATGACTGTGTTACTAAGTATACTATATAAAACATTCCTATATAGATAAAGTTACCAAAAAGAAAAGATGTAAATTCTTTCAGTTCCGTTTTCCGTTTCCGTTCCGTATTCCGTTCCGTTTTCCGTTATCGTTGTGGAGCAACACCCAAAAACTAAACAATCGAACAGGACCCCCTTTTCTAGGTTTATTTTTTCGTACACATTATTTCAGGATGAGCTCTTTTTAAAAGGTGGTTATCATTTATTTGTGAGTAACATATGTCAATTTTGTCATTATAATACTAATCACAAAACAAATATGATTCGATTTTGAAAAACTGCTTTGCAAGTACTATAAATAACGTCTAACATATGATAGTGTAATCACACGTGTTGTATTGATATAATTAGGTCTTTCAACCTTTTCGGTTCAAAGACCTATTGGTTTGTTCTGATTATTATTTTTTTTCTTCCGCCAATTTTTTGTTCCTTCGCTGTTTTTTTGTTTCGCAAGATGTGGCTTAGACATATCGTATATGATATCAAACAACTAATAC